>MU223533.1:746119-761336 GCA_018584345.1 Thuja plicata | reverse complement strand
TATGTATATTAGCCAAAGAGGGTGTATTTGATTTAATTAAAAGTACTTTAGGACTTTAGGATTAAATCAATTAATCATAGGGGTTTTAGCTAATAATCATTTGAGATTTAGGAATTAAATGTAATATTGGATTTATGCAAATTTGGGTTTTCTGCATTTGAAACTCAGTCAATTAAAGTCAATTAGGAGAAGGATTTGCCTAGTAAAATAGGACTTCGAGGATGAGAAAATGCACCAAAATTGATTAGGTTGTCAGGTGCCAATTTTGGGGTGTTACAGCATTAACCTTAAAACTCTGTCCACTGAGGAGCCATTTAAAATGTGGTGGATAGATTTCATTGGTGAAATTGTTGATGTTTCTAGTGGGTAACACAAATGGATTTTAGTTGCAAGAGATTACTTTACTAAATGGGTTGAGGCCATACCCTCTAGATAAGCTACAAGTAAGGTGGTGATAAAATTCCTAGTAGAGAATATACTAACAAGGTTTGGTGTTCCTTGCAAGATTGTTTATGATAATGACATGTGTATTAGATCCAAGGAGTTTTATGACTTTTGCAATACTTATGGTATTAGTTTGTCACACTCTTCCCCTTACCATCCACAAGGAAATGGTCAGGCATAGTCAAATAATAGGAATATAATGAAAATCATAAAGAGAATGTTAAGCAATAACAAAAGGGCATGAGACTCCAAATTTCCCTTGACACTTTGGGTAGGTAGAGTAACAATTAAAAAGTCGACAGGGTTTACTCCTTATGAATTGGTCTATGGGAAACAAGCTAGATTACCTTTGAACAACTTACTTCCTGCATATAAACTTGTCAGGAAAGAACAATTAGAAGACATAAATTTCATGGAGAACAGGAAGGATCAACTTGCAGAACTAGATGAAATCAGAAGAAGTGCACAAAGACAGAATGCTAAGAAATAGATGCAAGTGAAATATTGGCATTATAAAAGGGCCAAAGAGAGGAATTTTCAGAAGGGATATTAGGTATTGAAATGGAACTCAAAAGACCAAGATAAAGGAAAACATGGAAAATTAGAAGCTTTGTGGCTAGGACCTTATGTAGTTTTTGAGAATGGGGGAGAGAACAATTATTTTTTACTAGACAGAGAAAGCTACATTCGAGAATTCCCAACTCGTGCTCAATATTTGAAGTCAATTTTCTCTTGAACAAGGAGTATTTCAAAAACTTTACATTTTAATTTTTTTTGTTATGTTTTTTCTGTTTTGGTCTGCTTCTCCAGAGACAACTGATATCTTGTTGTGTATAGGTATGAACACACATCCCCGGAAAGAGCCACTCATGGAGCCCAAATTTATAGACAAATTTGCATATCTAAATAGCTTATGAAAGTATTTTTATATTGATGTCAGTGAGATTTATATGTTTTGTACTATTGTTTTATCTTAATATTCTTAGTCTTATTTTCAAATTCATATATGTAACCATTGCATGTGTATTTGCAATATTTTTTTTATTCCACATTCATGTGCAAATCCATTTGGTGATTAAAACATCAACAAAGATCAACGATTGGTGTGATTCCTCAAACAAAGAAGTGAATGATATTTATCCATCGCAGAATCACACATTGTCACCATGTGTCTCAAGATCGCAAGTGCTCTGAGTAACAAAGGAAGATTTATGGTTAAGGTTTGACAAAGATCGACGGTTGGTATGATCCCGTGACCAGAAGATGTGCGTTGTTTATCCTTCATGGGATCATGCCTGAATGATGCATGTCCCAGACCCGGAAGTTCTAAGTAACAATGATCAGTTGTTAAAACATGAAATGAATTGATGGCTGGCGTGATCCCATGATCAAAAAATAAATGTTCTTTATCCATCATAGAATCTCACGATGATGACAAGTGTCCTTGAAGATGAAAAGGATAAGATTATTGGGTGGCAGTGTTGACATGGATTTCTTTATGTCATTTTAATATTTTAATTATACATTTTGCTAGTTAGGGTTTTGTCTATTTTTTGATACGTCATTATCTTTTTCCATGCAGGGTTTCAAGGATGAAAAATACCATGAATCCATATGCTGATGGGATAATGCAATCTCTAGGACTGAAGAATGATCACATACAACCGTTCTTTGAGGAATCTTTACGAGGATGGAGGATGCTAGAGGATGGTCGACAACATTGATGATCTTGTTCTTAATGACGAAGTTGTTCAAAATATCAGTGACAATATCCATTATCAAATAAAGTATATGGGTGAACATGTGATTGAAACACCATGATGATCATACACATAATCATTTTTTAAGTTATCTCAGAAAAATCACAAGTGATTTGTTAGCGACCATTACTATGAATCCTAACAGTCGACAATGATTTTCAAACAAGAATGTAAATCTTTCCTTAATTGTAACTAATATGTTCAGTTGTTGATCTTAGGGTTAGGTTTTAGTTATGAAGAGACACATTGGTCTAAAGCTTATATGCATCCCTTGGATTTTATATAAATAGGTATTCCAAGACCATGTGAAGAGGAATATTATCATTATCGTTGTTCCTAGTTTTAGAATTTGATCACAACTGCAACATGGACTCAAATGTACTATTTTTTCAATCAATAAAAGATAAGTGTTTTCTGTCTCACTTGTGGTAAGAAATTTTAATTCATTTCAGTTAGTCCCTTGCAATTATTGAAGGAATTTCAATTGCTACTCTTGTAATGCTTGTGTAGAGATTTTATGTGTCTAATATCACTATTTGATTATCAAGGAGTTCGTGAAAAGATAGTGTTTACATCTTCTTATTGAATTGGTCTCCTAAGGAGGGGAGTTAAATTCATTTGAACTAGCAAGGATATAAATAAGCTTAATTTCTTTGCATCTATAACATTTGAATAGTTGATGGTGTTGAAATATATACTGTCTTGCAGGGTTGTACAAAGGATTGACAGTGAATTGACTCTATTGCCCAAGCTGAAATTGGAACCGATATTATCAATTGTTAGATATATTCATTTGATTCATTGTTAGATTTTTGAGATATTCTATCTAGCATTCATTCAATTTACACATTTTTTCAAAGCATTCTTACAATTAAAAAAAGCATTTTAGTCTTGCAGTTTATGTTGTATTGATTACAGTTTGATTTCTTTCAAGTTCCCTTGCCATAATTGAGAGAGAAGGTTTGAAGTGTATTCTATCTGCTATAAAAAAACCTCCAACCAATAGATTAAGGTTGAGGTATAGGCCTACCAGCCTTGGTCCTGAAGAGCCAGAATTGCAGAAGTTCCAACCTTGCCTTTGGTTGAGACTTGTTAGTTGGCCAAATCACTTGGGTTTACCAAAATTGGATTGGAAAGTCTATGGGAAATCCAATCTACTGATTTGAGCACCAACACTAGGTCCCCACAATGATCACTCTAACTGAATGTGAGCATAGTGAGCCACACCATGTGGAAGGGACTGAGTTTGATCATACTATCTCAAATCTCTATGGAAGCAAAATCTCTCAACCACAAAAATAGTGTGTCCAATAAACCATCAATCCATGAAGAAATATGAGACATCATCATCAGCCTCTGCCCATATCTCACATCTGATATATGGTCTCTAGCATACCTGATCAAGATCATCCAACATACATATCCAATATTCTATTTTTCCCAAGTGAGGATATACAATCAACCCTCTGTATGTATAAATATAGGGATACTTGCGTGGAAGTATATCATCCACAAATGGTCTCGTGATCGGGAGATGGTCCCAAGCCCATATTTGTAACAACAGTGCTCTAGTTGACAAGGATGCACTATTTCGATATACCATGTGATGTAGATCATGGTACAAATGTACAAGTACACATGAACCCCAGACAAATATTTGTGGTTGTGTAATCACATCCTCTAGAATTTGACCCCAACTGACTGTAAATCCATGACCATGTCTGTCTAGTAATAAAAATTTGACAATCAAAGATGCTAGGGCAGATGACAAAGGGGCATAGCATTGTCTCATCCTATGCCATGGTATAGTCTTATCACCAATGGTCATATCCTAAAAAATTGTCTACACGCCGCTCTATGGTAAAATGAATTATAGTATACCAACTCTCTCATGACCATAATCTACAAGATCCTATACACATCCTCCAACTTAATAATCATCTCACCTATAGGAAGATGGAATGTGTTGTGATCATAATGCCACCATTCTGCTAAGGCGCTAAGTAGACCCCTGTTCATCCTAAACTAGAGAATGTCAAGGAGATACCACAACACACATCGCCTAATCACACATTTATCATCTGGAGATAAATTATGTATCATATTGAATGGTCATGGGTATAACCCTCAAACTTTTAGTTTCCTAAAATAAACATGTTTTGCAACAAATATAATCACTCAATCAACAGTATAATTTGATCATTTAAAGTTAATCAAACTAGTCAACCTATCATCTATCTTATTCTTCTTGAGCATATCAACCTATTTCGTCTCTCTAGATCTTGAGAGTAAAATATAACCTATCAACGTCAACCTATCTGAATTATTTTAGATTAACATAAATAACATCAATACAATGATCAATATTGACATCATTCAAATTGGTTCAATTCAACATCATACATTAGGAAACTAACATCAATAATTATTGAATGGATCAACTACAACGGGTTATTTGATCAAAAGTGCAAAAAATCAAACAACTATCATACATTGGAGCTATTTTGGTATGCCTATGTACCTAAATGAATTTCATTTGTACATCAAAGTGCATAAGCACCAAAACTAGTTATGGAAGAACCTAAACTCATGGAAAATACTCCTACAAATACATAGGCATTCCAAAACCTTGTGGAAGCACCCAAACATCATGCAAAATGTCCTAGGCATGCACAGGTGCCATAACTAGTCATGTGATTACACCAACACCTCGCCTTTACCTCCTATCATGCATAGGCACCATAACTCCTTGTGGTAGCACACAAACACATTCACATTGCCCAAAAGAATGCATAGGTGCCACAAGTCCTTGTGGAAGTGCTACAACACATGGAATATGTCATAAAAGGGTATAAGTGCTAAAAAAGGAAGAATCTAGAACAAGCATTCAAAATAATCATGGTAGTGCTCTAGCATCTTGCATAGGCACTACAATACCTTGCATAGGAGCCAAAACACCCAAACATATTCCAAAATCAATAAAAACCAAAGCCTACAGTAAGATATAAAAATGAATGTGTATGGTGTAGAAAATGTGATGATGATTAATGTATGTAAAGGTTTTGGGGGAAGATAAGAGTCTCCTCCTAGCACCAAATTTAACAAAGGAAAGATCCACTTTGATCAACCATAAGAAAATGGTTAATGCACAAATGCATCAATCGATCAGAAATAAGAAGAAAGAAGAAAGCCTTACATTCTCGAATTATGAATAAAGAGTGTGCAATAGATTTTAATTGATCAAAACCTTAATTGAAATGTATTGAAGATAAGTACTAACCTCAATGTATAGAAGATCTGGAAATTGTTGTTTTCTAGTGTCTGTGCTAAGTTTAGGGAATTTTCGCAACCGGAACGGAAATAGAAACACAAAGATGGAGAAAACCCAGAAATATTTTCCTTTTCTGAGCAAGTTCAACCTTGACCCAAATGTGGGGGTGCAATTGTACCCCAAAATGTTGACCTTGACCTGCACTGCTGCGATGGAAAATTTGTTCGCGAATCCTGAAAGTTGGTCGAAAAGGGTATCTGAATCTTCTCTGTAATTTGCTATCTTGTACCTGTACCTGTACTTGCAAGAAAAATGGTTTTTTGTTTGTTTGGGGGAGGGGTCTGCCTTGGTAAAATCTCGGTTTTGGAATTAACCTTATAATAGAATTGAAATTGTAGAGATAAACAAAGTAAACAAACAAATTCACCTTGCTTGTATAGAAATCCTTGTGGAGGATTAGAATCCTTGGATCCACAAGTATGTTTGCTCCAAATGAATGTAGAATGTAGGATTTAGGATGTCTCAAATCAATTTCTTTTAGATATTCAACACCAATCTTGAATGGATCTTGGAATAGGACGAAGCTTACATGAATGTGGATGGAGAAATATTCAACAAGAGGGCTCCATAGAGCTTTGAATCCTTTAATGGATACCAATGGATCTTTTTGATGAATTGAATGCTTGAATTTATAGATTATCTTTCAATTGATTTCTTTTATCTTCTTGTGTCTTATGATTTCAAGTCTTGTGTTTAGTCTTAGAGAAAATGAGAGGAGAAAAGCTTCCTTATATACAAATCTAGGGCACAATCTTATAGAGAGGCCTACATAGGAGAATTAAATTCCAATGAGACCCATACCCCTAGAAGTAGACCTATATTAAATATGATTTCAATATTCGTTACTTTGGAGACCGAAATAGCCGACCCGGAAGCAGGTATTAAATCTTTCCAAAGCTCGACATCTAGAAACCTTGGAAAATTGAAATTTGGACCCTGGGTTAGGGTTGAGGTCAAACTTGACCTAGGTTAGGGTTGAGGTCAACCTTGACCCAGAAGGCCAAGAACCTCAAATTTGTAGAGAAGGATGCCAGAAATAGGCTGGAGAGAAGTGGGAAGTAGGGCTAAATAGGGGAAAAGCCAGATCCAAGTCAAAGACCCATTCAAGGCATTTGACATGACCCCAAACCACTTACTCAGAGGGATAAACCAGTCCAAAATGGAAGTGCTTCCATTTTCCAAAGATACATTTAGCCCCCACTTTAGCAAGAGTATGGACTCAATGCAAACTCTTGGTAAAGGAGATCATAAAGAAAAAATAATCTTATTGAAATCAAAGGGACAAAGCAATCCTTAAGACCCCAGGGACTCAAGTCTTTGTCAACCCCAAGATTACAATAAGAGAGACATCATCAACCAAAGAGAGAAAAGAGAGAGATATGGTGTGATTACCTCGCCCAATGAGAACCTATGTCCCATTGTGAATCACACAAGGAAAAAGTGCAACTGGAAAGATGGAGTTGAACCGCCTAGTGAATGTGGCTACTCATTGTCAACCCATCAAGGATTTACTCTTAGGAATATTCTATTCCAAAAGAGAAAAGCCAAAACATAGAGAGATCCAGTCTTAAGGACACCTTTCATCCTTAAGGGATCAAAACATTGTAAATTGAAACTGGAGGGATCAAGATATTCTATAAGGTAAAAATCCATGCTTTAAGGATTAGTCTCTAATCCATAAAGGGAGAAAAAAGTTCAAGTTTTGAAAATATTTTGAAGGTGTGTGTGTGCAAAAAGTGAGTAGAGCATATGCCCCCATGTTAAAGTCATTGCTAACACTTTACATGAGCAATGTCTTTAACAAAAACATAAAAAACTCCATTAATTACGTTTCCACTATGAGATGCCCCCAAGCAAAGACAAATCAAGGGGAATACCACATAAACATACAAAGAGCACAGAAGGGATCTACCTACCGTGGGGTCAGTATGATCATAAGATTATATATATGTGTGTGTGTGTGTGTGTGTGTATATAATATTATTACAAATGAATTGACATCATTCCCCAAAGAAAGTAGAACTACAATCACAATGGAGGAAAGAAAATGCAAGAGTTACAAAGAAGAGTCTTTTCGGACCACAACATGGAGACCAAAAAGAATCAGTGCTACCATGTCACAAATCCAAGTGGAATACACAAGCAAAAAATTTACAAACAATAGCACAAGTACAACATAACATGAAAACAATATAGAATAATAGAGATACATATAGAGGAATAGTACAATAGGTTCGATTCCTTTATCACCTTGCACTAACAAAGTAACAAGGGTCGTATAAAAGAATCTAACAAACATTTATCAAACACATTATGAGAGAAGCACAATACAATAGGAAAACACATAAAAGGCTACCATGGAGGACAAGAAAATAAAGTGCATTGCCTACTCTCTCCATCTTGGTTTATATCATTTAGGGAAGGTGGGAAACTCGCCAGAGGGACTATATCCAACACAGTAGGAATAATAGCCAGTTCCAAACAAGGATCCTCTTGAGAATCATGATGTTTGATACTAGGTGTAATTATCAGTTGTGTGGAAATCATATGAGGTAAATCAGTATCAAGATCAATATTCTCATATTCATCATTAGCATCAATAGGATCATCAAGAGTATCTTCTTCATCAAGATTAATCAAAATAGAATCTAAGATGTGAATAGAATCATCATAATCATTCATATTAACATTAACTTCTTCCAACACATCAGGCATAAGCTGGTTAAAAGAAGGTAACAAATTTTGAAGAATAGAGGCACAGACCCTAGCATGAGCCCAACACTTCTTACGATGTTCATTGGCAGATTTGTTACATTTTGTCTTGTTTGAAATATGTTGAGAACTAGGGGGAACAACAACCAGTTCCTTCATAGGTTATATAGGAGGATTAGTAGGACTCTCAGTAGGCTGAAAAGAAACAGTAGGAGTTTGATTAACAAAACTAGAAGTAATGGATAAAGAAGGTATGGAAGGCATAGGCAAAAGACCATGGTTAAGATCTATTTGAGGCATGCTTAACTCAAGAATCTTGCGATGTTTATAGGCTTGATATGAGAAAAAAAGGTTATCAAGTCAAGAAGAACATGAATTAGGTAATGAAGGCCAAAATAAGTCAAGGGTAGCACAATCCATAGGCCTAGAAGGTTGATATAAACTATGATTAGTAGTTTTCACCTCTTCATCATGAATGAAATTAATACACTTATGGATAGGAGAAGCAACAACACGCATGGCAGTCAACCAAGGCAAACCAAGCTTAACTTGAAATTAATCAGTAGGGACAAAAATAAAGGTAGTGTCCACAACTTTACCACAAAGTTCAATAGGAAATTTAATAGAACCAAATGATGGATAGAGAAAACCATTACAAGTTTGAATCCACACATCAGATGTATCATAATAATCACGTTGTAAGTTCTTCATAAAAAGGTTTTCTTCAATAATGAAATTGACTAAGAAAGTAGGATCAACAAGAAAAGCACACGTAGGTATCTTAGAAATCCCAGCATAAATGTAGAGGGGACCATCAGGAGATTTAATGGTCTCAGAATCATCAAAGGTGATCGAGAGTTCCCTAGGTATTTTATCCTTAGGTTGTTTTGAAGGTTTAGAGTGGGGTTTCAGTTTAGGTTGTGGTTGAACCTAAAGTTGAGGTTGAGATGGAGGAGCTTGAATAGGAGGTTGAGATTGAGGCTAGGGTGGAGAGATAGGCTGAGACAAAACAACATGCTCCACATGGTTAACAATATGATTGAGATCATTCATCTTTGAATCATAAACAATATCCACAGAAGATGGCTGAATAATAGTATTAGTATCATGTGTAGGCAAAGGATTCATATAGATTTGGAGGTTTTGATTAGGAGGAGAGATATATTTGTTCCCACTACCATCAAAATTATCAACAGATAAAGCATTAGAATCAATTAAGTCGTGAACCTTATGTTTTAGAGAATAACACTTCTCAGTATCATGGCCATTCTGACGATGGTATTGACAAAAGGATTTGGGATCAAAGGATTTTGATGCCATCATAGAAGGAAGAAGAGGTCGAATAGGAGGCAAAGTAATCATATTAGCAGTCAAAAGTTTAGTCATAATAGAATGTAAAGATTCAGAAAGAGGAGTAAACGTACGATTTAAATAAAAAGCAGTGGATGCAGAAGTGACATTGTTGGATGCAACAACAACTTGATTAGAAACTGCATTTGCTTGTTTATTGATTTTGACATAGTTGTTAGGTTTCTGAAACTTGTTGGGATTAGGAGAAACATCACTCTTATCAACTAGAATAGGAGCCATTGGAGTGTTACTCTCAAATTGACTCACTTGTAATTGATAATGATGAAGTGCTGCACAAAGTTGTTGAAAAGAGGTAAATTTAGTAAGTAGAATCTTATCTCTAATATCCTTTTGAAAATTTGAAATAAACATATGTTGAATATCAATATCAGGAACAAGATAAGAAATTTGAGCATACAAATGCTTAAATATACCAACAAATTTAGTCAATTTTTCTTTAGTATTCTGTTTACAATGCATCAATTCAGTTAAGGACACTTGCAGACAAATGCTATTTTGGAATTTTTGGATAAAGGCATTAGCAAGTTTTGGAAAAGAATCAATAGAATAAGGAGGCAAGGAACAATATCATTGCAAGGCCTTATCATGAAAGTTATAGCAAACAACTTGGCTAAAATCCTATGGTCATGAGCATAGTCACTACAAAGGATTTGAAATGTTTTAACATGTGTGATAGGATCTCCCTTACCATTGTAATTCTCAAGATGAGGAATATCAACTTGCTGAGGGACAGGAGCACAAATAATGTCAAGGGATAAAGGGCTACCCATGTCACATGTAAGAATACTAAATTTGGATTGAGTTAAGGACGCAAGTTGTTGTAAAGAGGACACAGTTTAAGCCAGACTAATGATTGTGGAATCATTAGAAGAAATAGGAGGCATAGAAACATTAGGAACACTAGGAAAAGTGTAGGAAGCTGTGGGAATAGAAGACACAACCAGTGGAACACTTAGAACCATAGTTGGAAGAGGATTGGAATAGGTAAAAGGAATACTATGGTATGAAGGTTGTGAGGTAGGTAAAGACACCAGTGGAACACTCACAGGAAGAGATGGAAGTGGAAGATTTGAAGCTAGAGGATTGGAAAATGTAAGAGATGTAGTCACTAAAGGAGGAGTATAAGTAGGATTGCTAGGTAAAGGAATGAAAGAAGGTTCCACACTAGTGAAAAGAGGAGTGAATCCTAGATCTTGAGCTTCTTGAGATAAAGGTTTAACATTTAAATGCACAAGATGAGTAATACCATGCAATATATTTACACCTTGACCACTATCATGAAGGAATTTCTTAAGAGCCTCTATAGCTTGAATATAATCTTGATTATGGTTTTCTTGAATAAGCTAATTTCCTATTTTATCAAGTTCAGTTGACAGTTTTTGGACTTGTTCACGAGGAACTCTTAAAGAATCATCCTCATCACGATATGAGTGAGAAGAGTTATGCTCCATATAAGGATTGGAATCATGAGTGATCAAATTGTCATCCAAAATCCTACAGAAAGGAGAGGAAGACTCAGGATCAAAAGAATCCATAAGTCGGCGACTTCTTCTAACCGGGATATTATAGGTAGGACTAGAGGTAGTAAAGCTCATACACCAATGCAATGTAAATGAACTAAACTAAGAAAATGAAAATTCAAGAACATTAAAGAAGGATAATCTAATATGCATGTAAGCTCTAACATGAAATGTAAATCTAACACAAAAAAGAAAGAGTTGTCTATTGCGGGTTCACCAAAATGTAAGATATAAAAATGAATGTGTATGGTGTAGAAAATGTGATGATGATGAATGTATGTAAAGGTTTTTGAGGAAGATAAGATTCTCATCCTAGCACCAAATTTCACAAAGGAAAGATCCACTTTGATCAAGCATAAGAAAACGGTTAATGCACAAATGCATCAATCGATTGAAAATAAGAAGAAAGAAGAAAGCCTTACATTACCAAATTATGGATAAAGAGTGTGCAATAGATTTGAATTTATCAAAACCTTAATTGAAATTAATTGAATACAAGTACTAACCTCAAAGTATAGCAGATCAGGAAATTGTTGTTTTCTGGTGTCTGTACTGAGTTTCGGGAAATTCTGCAACTGGATCCAGAACAAAAACATAGAGACGGAGAAAACCCATAAATATTTTTCTTTTCTAAGAAGGTTCAACCTTGATCCAAATGCGGGGGCACAATTGTACCCCAAAATGTTGACCCTGACCTGCACTGCTCTGACAAAAAATCTATTCGCAGATCTCGAAAGTTGGCTGAAAAGGGTATCCAAATCTGCTCTGTAATTTGCTATCCTATACCTGTACCTGTACCTGCAAGAAAAGTGGTTTTTTTTTTGGGGGGAGGGGTTTGACTTGGTCAAACCCTAGTTTTGGAATTAACCTTATAGTAGAATTGAAATTGGAGAGATAAACAAACTAAATAAACAAATTCACCTTGCTTGTATAGAAATCCTTGTGGAGGATTCGAATCCTTGGATCCACAATTATGTATGCTCCAAATGAATGTAGAATATATAATTTAGGATTTATGATGTCTCAAATCAATTTATTTTAGATCTTCAACACCAATATTGAATGGATCTCGGAATAGGAAGAAGCTTGCATGAATGTGGATGGAGAAATATTCAACAAGAGGGCTCCATAGAGCTTTGAATCCTTCAATGACTACCAATGGATCTTCTTAATGAATTGAATGATTCAATGATTTAATTTATGAATTATTTAATGCATAGATTATCCTTAAATCAATTTATTATATCTTCTTGTGTCTTATGATTTCAAGTCTTCTGTTTAGTCTTAGAGAAAATGAGAGGAGAAAAGCTTCCTTATATACAAATCTAGGGCACAATCTTCTAGAGAGGCCTACATAGAAGAATTAAATTGAAATGAGATCTATAACCATATAAGTGGACCTATATTAAATATTATTTCAAGATTCGTTACTTCAGAGAGCGAAACAACCGACCTGGAAGCGGGAATTAAATCTTTCCAAAGCCCGACATCTGGAAACCTTGGAAACTTGAAATTTGGACCCTGGGTCAGGGTTGAGATTGACCCTGAATTAGGTCATGGTCAAGGTCGACCTTGAACTAGGTAAGGGTCAAGGTCTAACTCAACCCAGAAGGTCAACCTTGACCCTGAGGTCAAGAACCTCAAATTTGCAGAGCAGGATGCCAGAAACAAGCCAGAGAGAAGTGGGAAATATGGCAGAACAAGGGAAAAGCCATATCAAAGTCAAAGACCCATTCAAGGCAATTTACATGACCCCAAACCACTTACTCAGAGGGCTAAACCAATCCAAAATGGAAGCGCTTCCATTTTTTGACGATACACCTACATCAAATTTTAAGCTACATACATCAATTTTGAAAGGAAAAAAGTGAGATTTGGAACATACCAGAGCTCCATATGCTCTCGGACATTGAAAATGCCTCCCACGTTCGAATAGATGCTCTCAGATCGACACCACCATAAATTATAACAAAGAGGAAAATCAGAGCACAAAGAGGAATTTAAAAAAAAAAAATGTACAAATAAGAGGGAATCCCTTTTATACCCACTTTTACCTTTTGGTGCTGTATTTTTTCCACATCATTTAATTAAAAATGAGCTTCTTTTTAGTTCTTGCCAAGGCAGGATACTTATGCATTCATGCAAAATTTTTTTGCTATTAGTTTAACCAATCATTACATTGAATTAAAAATTTTGAACAAAAAGTCTATAGTCTATATTTATTTCTTATTTTCAATAATTATATAAATATCATTTCTCTATAATTTGATTGGTCTATATAGCAAACAGTCAGTGCAAAAAATCAATTTTTTTTTTTTCAAATTCTATTTTTATCTACCCAATTCATTGCATCACATCAAATGTCAAATAATATTAATTTCTTGAATGAAATAAATACTATTATATATGTCACTCATTTTGACTTTCTTGTATATTTTCTTAAAAAAATCTAATATGAAATCACCAAATTTCTAAAATTTAAATTCCACTCAAATGAATTATTTTTTTCTCCATAGTTTCCATATATATATATATTTGAATAATTTGGTATAAAAAGAATTATGTCTACTCTGATTGGTTGGATGAGTGAATAGTCAATGGATGGCTTTTCACTCACTTTTGGTTGAAGCAAAATAAATTAGTTTTTATTAAAACTTTCACATAGAATTCAATTCTCTACCACAAATGATGTAACATATAGTTGGCAAAAGGTGACTCATTACTTCTCTTGTCTTTGATCATAAAAGGTAAGTCTTTTTCCATTTAATTACAAATGTGACAACTTTTGACCTTTTGATCTCATATATTAAAAGTTAATCTCCCAAAATTTACTTCCGCTTATCTTTATAGTGTAGATGAACATTTGATCATGAAGTTTGTGAATTATTTTCAATTATTTTTTGTGCAGATTTTTATATGTGAGTGGGAGTTTTGGTTGATGCATTCATTTCACATTAAATGTAGAGAATCTATCTCCATCTATATGTGTTCAAACCTTCTTCCAAATTGTCATAAACAAGTAGGGAGTTGAGAAGATTGGTTATGTAGTCTGATCTTCTGGGTTACTGCAAATCCATATCTTTCTGATCTTCTGGGTTACTGCAAATCCATATCTTCATTTTCTAATGTTTCATTAGGATTTAATTCAACTTACATGTAAATATTCACGCAGTTTATATGGTTCATCTAAATAGTATGAAGGTGATATTGATAATAGTCCCCCCCCCTATTACATGCATGAATTAGTAGTAAGTTGAGCGTAATCTTCCTATATTATGTTCTTTCAGTGGAACGTGCTTATTGTGTAATGATTAATAACTAAAAAATGTCTTTCTTGTTTGATTGGCTTTGTCTGATTCCTTATTTCGGCTGCAAATTCATAGACTACACAATATTGTGTTCACTATGACCATTTGCAGTTATAGATCTTCATCTTGTTGTGCAATTTAATTAAGTCTGTCTGGTGATTCCATTTCTGTCTGTTTTGGGATTCATTCATGTTTTTTCTTCCAACGTCTATGGTTCTAAATTTTCTTGTTCTCTGTCATCTTGTGGAAATGATTCATTTCAATATAATGGAAAATATGCTTTTTATGTTCTTTGTTTTTACTCTCTCCAAACTTGCCAAAATATCTCTCACATATGACTTCCTTAGAGGTGTCAATTTTCATGCATAGGCAAAAGATTAAATTTTAAAGCTATTCATGGGTTGCATTGTAAGGCTTGTCATGATTATCTATCATTTTCATGTCATTTCTAATGGAGCACACTTTTGGAACATAAGTTTCACGATTTTAAGAAATATGGATCTCTAGTAGATGGTTTCCCAACTTCACTAACACATTTTGAAAGCTTTCTCTTTTAACAGTACATGTTTATCATTTTTCATGCTGCAGCGGGAGATCTCAAGCCATCTGCCAGTAGATGAACTTAATTTCATACTTGTTAATAACAAAATCACTGAGTTTGTTTGGCTTTATAACTCTTTCCTTTTAAGCTTCAAATTCATTTTTCTTTGTGATCACCCTCTCGCATCTCTTTATTTTTCAATAAAACCTTTCTACAAACTTTGCGATTGT
>MU223533.1:712098-737071 GCA_018584345.1 Thuja plicata | reverse complement strand
GGGAGGATGTCACAACCCTCTTTCACAGAAACCAAAGTTAACGATAGTTAACTTATTATTGCATGCAATTTGCATGGTGTATAAAGTGGATCATCTTTATTGAAGGAAAATGTGTTGAAGTGGGAGAAAGAAAGTTACATGGGAAGAACACCGCATGTTAAGGGGATATAGTGCTAAGCTTAAAGAGAAGAGAGCACACGGGATTGGAGAGGAAACATAGCATAGTCTTGGAAGAAAATAGGGCATTTTGAAGGAGAGAGAGACTACATTTTGGAGGGGAGGACAGTTAGAAGAGGAGAAAAATGTTGTTATAGAAAAGGGAAAAAAGGATAGACAACACATAAAGGAAGGGGAAAAGAGGTCCAATGGATTTTTTGGAAGGAGGATTGCATGCGATTGGAAGGAGTATGGTGCTAAAGAAATGGTTGACTCATAAATATGGGGGAAACGACATCACATAGATAGGAAAAAGGCAATGCAGTTGAAAGAAAAGGAAAAATTTAAAAGAACAAAACAACAGAGAAGATAGGGGATTCATTTTTTGTAAAAAAAAAATACAATGTGTTGAGAAAAAGACAAGGAGGATAGGAGATAGAAGGCGTGGAGTTGGGAATAGGGAAAAGTATGGATAATTTTGGGAAACATTGAAATTGTGCAGTGAAAAGACAAGATAGAGGAGTTTTTCAGGGAGTAGTGTCCGACGTTATGAAGGAAGGCAGTTCTGGGTAAAATAAGAAAGATAGTGCGTAGAGATTCTGGAGTAACACAGAGTGGAGATTTGTGAACTGCTAGGTTCTTTCCTAATTTTATTTTGGTTACTTTTAACTGTAGTAAAACTTCCTGAAGTTGTAGTAAAAATTACCTATAGGAAAAGTAGGAAGGAAAAGGTAATATTGGATCTGGACACAGAGATAATATAAAAAATCTCTGCATTGGATGACGTTTAGTTATATTTTTGGTTTTAGGAATTAATTTTGTTTAAAACCAACCATAAAGCCATTGCTCCTTACATAATTTGGAAATTTTACCTTTTGTCCGTTCTTTGTTTCGATTACTTAAAACTATTTTATCAAACAAAGTTGAATCTCTTAAATCTTATTTTGTCACGATCCAAACCTGGAGTGTATTTTTGTAAAATCCCTAGGCATATAAGTGTTTGTGGTTCTATATTAATGATGGGGAATAAAGTCTGAAAGATAGTTTTTCATGTTCCCAGTTTTATGACAGTTTAGTTGTCTTTTATTGATATTTAAGTTATATTCACGCTCCCACAAATTTATATTCCACAATATTCTCTGAAGTGAAGTGTAGAAGTTGATTATGCTATTTAAATATCCTTGAGAGTGGGGTATTGAGGGTGACTTGAGTTGCTATGATGGTCTTCATAAATAACTTAGGGGTTTCTTTATGTCAATACATATAGTTTAAATCTGAATCGTGTAATGCTCTTAATAAATATCCTAAATATAAGGACAGATGTAATGAATAAGGTGTGAGATATCATTAGCACCTCCCTAGGGTTCTCATAGTATATCATGATTGAAGATACAAAAGTTCACTTAGAATCATTAATTATGTGTTGGATTTGCATAGAACAATGTTCTTGAGTGTGTTTAGTGTTTGGGGTAAAGTTATGTTACTCCTACTTTTTTAAATAAAAGAGTTGAAAGTCGAATATTGAGGAGTAGAAATGAGAGGGAAGCATAGAATTGAAAATTTCTTTGACTTATAAACATGTTGTGCCTGTTATTCATTTGATATATGTTTATACTTGTAAGATATAAAATATGGTGTTTTAGTTTGTTATTATGTTATCTTACATTTAAAGGATGTGTTTTGAAATGTAGGGGGTAAATAAGATGCTCTCCTTTTATCCTTAGATACACAAATGAAGGATCCAAATTAATTAACCCAAAAGGAAGGATCAATGCATAAATGAATCAATCATTTGGAAATAAGAGCAAAGAGGAAGATCTTAAATACCCATTTATTTATTTTATATTGTAATATATTTAGATAGATTGATAACTTTAATTGAAATGGATAAGATAAAAGTACTAACCTTGAAATGTTGTAGATCTGAAGAATGCTATTTTCGGGGGTCTACACTCAGTTTCTGGAAAATCTGAGACCAGATCGGGAATAGAAAGGCAAAAGAGGAACAAAACCCATATATCTTTTTCCATTCTGACATAGTTCCAATTTGTACCCTCAATTCAATGTCACCATTGACCCAGAATATCCAATTCTGACCTACGATAGAATTGACCTAAAAATTCTCCGAAAGGAAATCTATTTTTGGATCCCAAAAGTTTGCCGAAAAGGGTATCCGAATTCGCACTCCAATATGCTATTCCAAACTTGTACCTGCAAGAAAAATGGATTATTTGTTGGGGGGGAGGGGTTTGCCTTTGTCAAACCCTAGTTTTGGAATTAACCTCAAAGTATAATTGAAATTGCATAAGTAAAACAAAGTAAATGAACAAATTCACCTTGTTTGTAGAAGTCCTTGTGGCAGATTCAAATCCGTGAATCCACAAGTATGTATGCACCAAAAAGAATGTATAATGTCTTCAATCAATTTATTGTAGATCTTCAACACCAATATTGAATGGGTTTTTGAATAGGAAGAGGCTTGGAGGAATGTATATGGAAAAATATTAACAAGAGGGCTCCATGGAGCTTGAATAGTTCAATGGCCACCAATGGATCTCCTTGATGAAAACGAGTGCTTGAGAATGGATGAATGCTTCAATGGCTACTTGGATTGCTTAAAATATTTCTTATTCACCTTTTTATCACACTTTTCAAGCCTTTGAATTCTTTCAATGATGGTTATGGTTGCTTGTGATTATCAAGTCTTAGATTGTTAGAGGAAATGAGAGGAGAGAGCTTCCTTTTATATGAAACTAGGGAACAATCTTCTAGAGAGGATTACATAGGAGAATTAAATTCCAATTAGACACATGCCTCTAGAAGAGGACCTATATTAAATATAATTTAAGATTTTTTGTTCTGAAGATCGAAACAGTTGACCTGGAAGCGGGAATTAACTTTTTCCAAAGACCGACATCTGGAAACCCTAAAATTCTTAAATTTGAACCCCGGGCCTGAAAAAGGTCGATTGTGACCTAGGTCAAGGTTTAGGTTGACCTTGACCTAAAAAGGTTGACCTTTACCCTAAGGTCAAAGTCCCAATTTTTCAGTATGGGGTGTCAAAAATAGGCTAGAAAAAGTGGAAATGGGGCAGAACACGGGGATAAAGCCAAATCCAAGTTAGGAACCCGTTCAAGGCACTTGAAATGACCCCAAACCACTTACTCAAAAGGATAAACCAGTCTACAATGGAAGTGCTTCTATTTTCTTACTATACATTTAGCCCCCACTTTAGTAAGAGTATGGACTCGATGCAAACTCTTGGTAAAGGAGATCATAAAGAATAGATAATATTATTGAAATAAAAAGGGAAAAAGAAACCCTCAAGCCCCCAAGGGACTTAAGTATTTATCAAACCTAAGATCATGATAAGAGAGACATCACCAGTTAAGGAGAAAGAGAGAGAGGGTTTGATTACCTCATCCAATGAGAACTTATGTCCCATTGTTAACCACACAAGAAAAAAGTGCAACTGGAAAGATGGAGTTGAACCGCCTAGTGAATGTGGCTACTCACTAGTCAACCCATTAGGAAGATCCATTCTTAAGGACACCTTCTAACCTTAAGGGATCAAAATTTTGTAAATTAAAACTAGAGGGATCAAGAGATCCATGTGAATTTAAACTGGAGGGATCAAGAAATCCTAAAAAGTAAAATATCCATGCTTTAAGGATTAGTCTTTAATCCATAAAGGGAAAAAGTTTTAAGTTTTGAAAATATTTTGAACATGCCTGTGTGCAAAAAGTGAGTAGAGCGTATGCCCCCATGTTAAAGTCATTGCTAACACTTTAATAGGAGCAATGGATTTGACAGAAACATAAACAACTCTACTGATTATGTTTCCACTACGAGATGCCCCCAAATGAAGACAAATCAAGGGAAATATCACATAAACATACAAAGAACACAGAAGGGATCTACCTAATGTGGGGTTAGTATGATCATAAGATAACATGTATATATAGATATGATATTATTGCAAAGGAGTTGACATCATTCCCCAAATAAAGTAGAACTACAGTCACAATGGAGGAAAGAAAACTCAAGAGTTACAAAGAAGAGTCTTTTCAGACCACAACATGGAGACAAAAAAGAATCAGTGCTACCATGTCGTAGATCCAAGCAGAATATACAAGGAAAACATTTACAAACAATATCACAAGTACAACATAACATGAAAACAACATATAGAAGAGTAAAGATACATATAGAGGAATTTTACAACAAGTTTGAATCCTTTATCACCTTGCACCAACAAAGTAACAAGGGTCATATAAAAGAGTCTAACAAACATTTAGAAAACACATTACAGGAGAAGAACAATACAACATGCAAACACATAAAGGGATACCATGAAGGATAATCCAATCAGGCGCATCGCCTACTCTCCCCATCTTGGTTTATATCATTTAGGGAAGGTGGGAAACTTGCAAGAGGGAATATATCCAATATAGTAGGAATAATAGCCAGTTCCAAACAAGGATCCTGTTGAGAATCACGTTGCTCGATACTAGGTGTAATTGTCAATTGAGTTGAAAAAATATGAAGTAAATCAGTATCAAGATCAATGGTTTCATATTCATCACTAAGATCAATAGGATCATCAAGAGTATCCTCCTCATCAAGATTAACTAAAATGGGATCTAAGATTCAAATAGGATCATCATACTCATTCATCTTAACATTATTGTGAATATTAAATTCTACCAACATGTTAGGCATAGGTTGGTCAAAAGAAGGTAAAGAATTTCGAAGAATAGAAGCACATGCCCTAGCATTAGCTCTATGCTTCTTACGATGTTCATTAGCAGATTTATTGCATTTTTCTTTATTTGACACATGTGGAGAACTAGGAGGAATAGCAACTGGATCCTTCACAGGTTCTGTAGGAGGATTGGTAAGATTCACAGTAGGCTAAGAAGTGACACTGGGAAGTTGAGTAATAGAGTTAGCAGTAATGGGTAAAGGAGGTATAGAAGGAGTGGGCAAATGACCACAGTTAAGATCTATCCAATGCATGCTTAACTTGACTATCTTGGATTGTTTATAGGCTTGATATGAACGAAAAAGGTTGACAGGGTGAGGAGGACATGAATTAGGTAATGAAGGCCAAAAGAAATCAAGAGTAGCACAATCTCTAGGCCTAGAAGGTTGATACAAACTATGATTAATCATTTTTACTTCTCCATTATGAATGAACTTAAGACATTTATGAATAAGGGAAGTAATAGCATGCATAGCAGTTATCCAAGGAAAACCAAATTTGACTTGAAATTGATTAGAAGTAGGAACAACAATAAAGGTAGTATCTACAACTTTGCCACAAAGTTCAATAGGCAAGTTAATAGAACCAAGTGCAGGATAGAGAAAACCATTACAAGTTTGGATCCATGCATCTGATGGATCATAAAAGTCATGTTGTAGGTTTTTAATAAAAAGGTTTTCCTCAGTAATAACATTTATTAAAGATGTGGGATCAACAAGACAACCACATGTAGGTATCTTAGCAATCCTAGCATAAATATAAAGGGGACCATCGAGAGCCTTAATAGTCTCAGAATCATCAAAGATTAATTGAAAGTTACCGAGTTCGTTTATCCTTAGTTTGTTTCTGAGGTTTAGGTTGAAGTTGAGATGGAGGTGAAGGATCTTGAACAGTAGGTTGAGATGAAGTAGCACACTCCACATGATTAACAATGTGATTAAGACCATCCATATTTGAATCATAAATAATATCCACAGAAGATGGTTGAACAATGGTATTAGTATCATGTATAGGTAAAGGATTTGTATAGATTTGAAGGTTTTGATTAGGAGGAGAGAATTTTTTTTCCCATTACCATCAAAATTATCAACAGATAAAGCATTAGAATCAATTAAGTCTTGAACTTTATGCTTTAGAGAATAACATTTTTCAGTATCATGGCCATTCTGGCGATGGTATTAGCAAAAAGCTTTAGAATCAAAGGATTTTGAAGTTATTGTAGTAGGAAGGAGAGGTCAAATAGGAGGCAAGGTAATCATATTATCACTTAACAACCTACTCATAATAGAATGTAAAGATTCAGAGAGAGGAGTAAACATATGATTCATACAAAAAGAAGTGGATGCAGAAGTGGCATTGTGGGATGCAACAACAACTTGATCAACAACCACATTCATCTATTTTTTAATCT
This sequence comes from Thuja plicata, assembly GCA_018584345.1. NCBI lineage: Eukaryota > Viridiplantae > Streptophyta > Pinopsida > Cupressales > Cupressaceae > Thuja > Thuja plicata. The sequence goes on along the minus strand of MU223533.1, from coordinate 730,739 downwards.
TGATATAGTTGTTAGGTTTCTAAAGCTTATTAGAATTAGGAGCAATGCCACTCTTATCAACTAGAACATGATCCATTGGAGTGTTGCTCTCAAATTGACTCACTTGTAATTGATAATGATGAAGTGCTGCACAAAGTTGTTGAAAAGAGGTAAATTTAGAAAGCATAATCTTATCTCTAATATCCTTTTGTAAATTTGAAATAAACATATGTTGAATATCAATATCAGGAACAGGATAAGAAATCTGAGCATAAAAATGCTTAAATCTACCAATAAAATTAGTCAATTTTTCCTTAATGTTTTATTTACAATGCATTACATCAGTTAAGGAAACTTGCATACCAATGTTATTTTGAAATTGTTGGATAAAGGTATTAGCAAGTTTAGGAAAAGAATCAATAGAATAAGGAGGTAAAGAACAATACCATTGCAAAGCCTTATCACGAAAAGTTCTAGCAAATGGTTTAGCTAAAATCTTATGGTCATGAGCATAATCACTACAAAAGATTTGAAATGTTTTAACATGAGTAACATGATCATCTTTACCATTGTAATTCTCAAGACAAGGCATATCAGCTTGCTAAGGGACAATAGCATGAATAATGTCTAAGGATAAAGGACTACCCCTATCACATGTAGGAATGCTAAACTTGGATTGAGTTAAGGATACAATTTGTTGTTGTAAAGATGACATGGTTTGAGCCAAACTAATAATTGTGGAATCATTAGAAGACATAGGTGGCATAGAAACATTAGGAACACTAAGAAAAGTGTAGGAAGCGGCAGGAATGGAAGACACAACTAGTGGAACACTTGGAACCTTAGTTGGAAGGGGATTTGAATAAGTAAAAGGTACACTATGATATGAAGGTTGTGAGGTAGGTAGAGATACCAGTGGAACACTCATGGGAATAGATGAAATTGGGAGAGATGTAGTCATCAAAGGAGGTGTATAAGTAGAAATGATAGATAAAGGAACAAAATAAGGTTCCTCACTAGTGATAGGAGGAGTAAATCCTAGATCTTGAGCCTCTTGTCCTAAAGGTTTAACATTAAAATGCACAATATGAGTGATACCACACAAGAGATTAATACCTTGATCACTATCACAAAGGAATTTCTTAAGAGCCTCTATAGCTTGGATGGAATCTTGATTATGGTTTTCTTGAATAAGCCAATTTCCCATTTTATCAAATTCAGTTGAAAGTTTTTGCACTTGTTCAAGAGGAACTCTTAAAGCATCATCCTCATCATGAGATGAGTGAGAAGAGTTATGCTCCATAGAAGGATTGAAATCATGAGTGATCAAATTGTCATCTAGGATCCTAAGGAAAGGAGAGGAAGACTCAGGATCAAAGGAACCCATAAGTCTATGACTTCTTCTAACTGAGATACTATAAGTAGGACTAGAAGTGGTAAAGCCCATACACCAATGCAATGCAAATGAACTAATTTAGGAAACACAAGATTTTGATTTTAATTTTTGAAATGTAAATGAAAGAACATAAAATAAAGCTAATCTAATATGCATGCAAGATCTAACATAAAATATGTAAATCTAACACCAAAAAGAAAGAGTTGTCTATCGCGGGTTCACCAAAATGTAAGATATAAAATATGGTGTTTTAGTTTGTTATTATGTTATCTTAAATTTAAAGGATGTGTTTTGAAATGTAGGGGGTAAATAAGATGCTCTCCTTTTATCCTTAGATACACAAATGAAGGATTTAAATTGATTAACCCAAAAGGAAGGATCAATGCATAAATGAATCAATCATTTGGAAATACGAGAAAATAGGAAGATCTTAAATACCCATTTATTTATTTGATATTGTAATAGGTTTAGATATATTAATAAATTTAATTGAAATGGATAGGAGAAAATTACTAACCTTGAAATGTTTCAGATTTGAAGAATGTTGTTTTTGGGGGTCTGCACCCAGTTTCTAGAAAATTTGAGACCAGATCTCAAATAGAAACGCAGAGACGAACAAAACCCAGAAATCTTTTTCTGTTCTTAAATAGTTCTGATTTGTACCCTCAAGTCAATGTCACCATTGACCTAGAATATCCAATTTTGACCTACGGTAGAATCAACCTAAAAAGTCTCTGACAAGAAATTTGTTTTTGGATCCTAAAAGTTTGCCAAAAAGGGTATCTGAATCTGCACTCCGATCTGCTATTCCAAACTTGTACCTGGAAGAAAAATGGATTGTTTGTTGGGGGGAGGGGTTTGCCTTGGTCAAACCCTAGTTTTTGAATTAACCTCAAAGTATAATTTAAATTGAATAAGTAAAACAAAGTAAATGAACAAATTCACCTTGCTTGTAGAAGTCCTTGTGGTAGATTCTAATATGTGAATCCACAAGTATGTATGCACCAAAAAGGATGTAGAATATAGAATGTAGGATGTCTTCAATAAATTTCTTTTAGATCTTCAACACCAATATTGAATGGGTTTTTTAATAGGAAGAGGCTTGGAGGAATGTAGATGGAGAAATCTTCAACAAGAGGGCTCCATGGAGCTTGAATCCTTCAATGGCCACCAATGGATCTCCTTGATGAAAATGAGTGCTTGAGAATGGATGAATGCTTCAATGGCTACTTTGATTTCTTAAAATATTTCTTCTTCACCTTTGGATCACACTCTTCAAGTATTTGAATTCTTGCAATGATGGTTATGGTTGCTTGTGATTATCAAGTCTTAGATTGTTAGAGAAAATGAGAGGAGAAAGCTTCCTTTTATATGAAACTAGGGCATAATCTTCTAGAGAGGCTTACATAGGAGAATTAAATTCCAATTAGACCCATTCCCCTAGAAGAGGACCTATATTAAATATAATTTAAGATTTTTTGTTCCAAAGACCGAAACAACCTAGGTCAAGGTCGAGGTTGACCTTGACCCAAAAAGGTCGACCTTGACCTTGAGGTCAAAGTCCCAGTTTTTCAATTTGGGGTGTTAGAAATAGGCTAGGAAAAGTCAAAATGGGGTAGAATAGGGGGATAAATCCAAATCCAAGCTAGAAACCCATTCAAGGAGCTTGACATGGCCCCAAACCACTTACTTGGAAGGCTAAACCAGTCTACAATGGAAGTGCTTCCATTTTCTGACTATACAATACTTCCTGAATATGTTGAATTTCCATGAATACCTTGAAGTGAAGTATACATTTTAACCTATTTATGCACTCTTTAGTTTTCTCCATGAACTAGTATGAAACCAAGTTTTAACTACCATTTGAACCAGATAGATATTGGTGAACTTTGAACTTGAAATGATTTGATAGTTAATGGGAGAATTTTACTTATGTTCTTTATGTATGTTGAATACACCCATGATACATGTTGTACTATGCAATAAGTAAGAATCTTGCACAACATTATCCATATTTGTGAAATGGAATCACTTTTATTTATAAATGCTTTTGGAAGTCCATGATATGTTTATTGTAATTTGAATATGGATGTATCTTGTCACACAATTCCATTACTTTAGTCAATTTTACTTTGTTAGACTATTTCTAGCTGGGATAGGTATCTTTAATGTTAGGAAATATTCTGGGGAAGCGTAACTACTTCATGGTAAGGTGGAAACACACTCCCACAATATTCTTGCCCTAATTTTTGTGTGTAGAAGGTCTCTGAAGCTCTTGTTAGGAAGGTCTTCTTGTATAACATGATACGGTTCATTATATCGACCATTGGTTTATTGTATTGATTTTTTCTCTCTCATGATAGTCAGTCGACAACTCTTGTAAATCTTTGTTTCCTTGTATGATAAGTTCTTGTGTTTGTTGCACTTTGACAGTTTGGTCGAAGTCTCTCTTTTGTATTTGTTGTTTTGACAAGTTGGTCGAATCTGTTAATGTCTTTAATGTATTATGTCATGTGATGTATTGGGGGTTTTTGACAGTTGATCGACACTCTTCTTTATTATGGACTCATGTGTCACATTATCTGTGTGACCATTTTTGGTCAAACCTTGTTTTCTTTCTTTAAATTCAAGGAAAATTATTTATATTTATGATCTCATACTTTCGACATTTGAATTAGTTGACCGACTCTTTTATCTTGTGGATATTGCCAATGTGGCACAAGTTGTCGAGAGTTTAGTACTTACAATAGGCAGACTCTTTGACATATTTTTTCCCAGTAAATCAATGTTCAATTTTACTAATGCATGGTTCAAGCTCCTCCATACAATATGAAAGGGCTGATCTGAATGATGCCAGGATATTGGTCTCGAGTCCACAATACATGACTACTTTGTCACAAAAAATCTTCTGCCAAGCAATAGCAATGTAAAAAAAAAATCTAATTGCTAGAGGAGTGGTGTTCCGTTCTTTGCAAACCAGTGATATATCACGTGAATGCCAAAGGAAAATTGCAGCCTACAATGGAATCATCATTTGATTACCAAATAAGAACATGAACAATGAAATATAAAACTCCCCCATCAACTAGCCAATAGATAAAATGCACCTTTGGTAATGAGGCTAATATAAATAGATCACCCGCAAATTAGGAGAAAGCCTTTAATCATTGAGATCTCTAAGCCAACAACACAATGATCACTCAATACAAGTGAAATCTCTTGGAATCTGCCAAGGATGAGCACCAACTAACAAATCCAAAGGATAGATGAGCCAATCAAGCCAAGAACATAGGCTTTCAATGCTCACACATGGTTGTTCATTTTTTTTTCAAATCTGAAGATACAAAAGAGATGAACCTCTATATGGTAAACTAAATTGTAGGCACAAAATCCTTTATAATCTGATACCATATCAGAGATATGTGCATAATAATAGAAGTAACAGAATAATTTAGAAATAATATCATGCTTCTTACTTTTCATTGAAATAGATTTTATATATATATATATATATGAGTTTTGTTTCCTACTTTATAGGAAAAAACTCTATAACATCTCTTCTATATTTGTGAGTTGTTTTAACAACTCACAAAAAAATAATTATTATACTTTAATATTAAGTTATTTCCAAACAACTTTATATTAACGTACATAATTATACTTTAAATTTTATCCATATGAACACTAATTGTTAATAGCATACACAAGTTGTGTCTAGTGCAATTATGTCTACTTGGCCCATACCATCTCCTGAATGTCATCCCAAATTTCTTAGAGTGCTTAGGATAGCTATAGTAGATTGGAGGGTCTCCCCTCCATAATTTAAAAGGAAGTTTGAGGAGGGCCCCATGCTTGAATTTTGTCATCACAAGTATTCTCCAAAAAATCCTCTTTCAGTTTTTGTGCTTGCAATGGAGCAAGTTTTGGCTTCTCATGAGTTTGTCACCACTCTCTTTAAAATGATGGTGATGCATCTTATTCATCTTTATCATAGATTGATCCACCTGTGTCCTATGAAACATATATTTTTGACTTGCTTGAGTATGGTTTCATATTGATGGTGATCTTCACAAGATTCCTCACACTCACCTCAATTGAGCTATTAGATGAGGATATTAAACTAGATTCATCCTTGGATTTGGCTATGGGTGTGGCACCTAGGATTTCTATAGTATCCATTCCATTATAGTCTTCACCTCCCTCCCCATATGATCAAATATTGGGAGGATGATGATCTATTGGTGGATTATTTATGAGGTAGTACTTGCGTCTACACCTATAGATTAAAGAGGAATTGTTCATGTTCCCCTGTCCTTGCCTGTTAATATTGTTCACCTCTAAAGGACCCTTGTACTCTATTAGTACTAAAAAAGGGCTATATGTCATAAAATTCTTTTTTTTTTTCCATCATGTTCCTCTATTTTTTTTCTATCAAATTTTGACATTTGGGGATGGTGCAAACAGTTGGGGGCATTTAGGCCATCCTTCCATATAGACCTGAAGTTTTATTTGTCTTTGTATTTATGTTCTCTTCATATCTAAAACATGTCAGCCTTGATGAAATACCCATAAGTAGTCTTATATTATATATCTTGTTCACTCTTATGGGTTCTAACACCAAATAATTAAATCTCTATGTCTCTTCTTTATTGTCTAGATGTTATGCATAACATGTGTCACCTATTGTGGGGTGACATTCTATGGAAACATCTCATATGTTGACATGCAACATTGTTTCTTTGTCTCCTCAAAATATCTCACGTTACCCTTTGAGAAACATGATCCATTCTAAGGGGGGATATTATGTCTTGTTACTAATTATATCTATATCACATGTTTTCTCCATAAATTCAATTTTTTTTAAAATCTTGTTGACTGATTTTATGATGGACAATCCACTTATCTATTAAATATTTCACCCTATCATGCGGTAATATAACTTTTCTACCTGTATCAACATGTATCTCACCCTATTTTGTGGCTATATAACACTGATACTTGTACTAGTTATTTATCATAATACATTTCCCTATTGTAAAAATATGTAACATTTTCTACTCATACCGACATAATCAAAGTCACTCTATCATACAACTATCCAACCCTCGATACTCGTATCATGAATATCTAAAGCTATCCTATTATGAAACTATCTAGCTTTCTATACTCACATTGACACACTCAAAATCACACAATTTTATGGATATCTAGCATAAAAAAACTTTCTAGCTATACCAAGATGATATTAATGGTCTATCTCTATCTCTTATAATTATCTCTCTTTTATCTAGCATGTTTATCTATAGATTTCATGTTGGATGCATTTTTGCAACAATTTAGGGCTTTCCCTTATGAGAAACCTCATATAGATGAAAGACCCTCAGGTAAGTTTTATCTACTTTATCTCACATCTTCAATTATGATATTCTCACTAAAGTGAGGGTGAAATGCAATGTCGTAAAATCACACCCTATATAAATTACCATTATGTGATTCTCCCACCTTATCAAAAAAATAAAATGGCACATAAGACTCCATGTTCCTCCGCACCCCTTATATTTTTCTACCAAGATTCTTGACCATGTGGCCTGGTTGACATAGGGCACACACACACCACATAGATATCCATGTCATGAATATGTATATGTACAATGAACTATTGAGATGTTACATCTTCCACCCCTGTATTGTAACATCTCTTAACTCCACCCATAGATGTTGATGATTATTTAGATGGCTTTAAATTTGGTATTTGGGCTTAATTTTTCTCTTTCTAGACAATTTCAAACTCTCTTGGATACATTTTGTTTCTCCTATGCATTTTGGTTCTCTTTGACAATATTTCTACTCTACCTTTGAGCTCAGGTTTGTGTCTTGAGACAGCTATGCCATATCATTTTGGCACATCAACTTCATTGCTCTCATCACCTTACCTTCATTTCAATGAGCTCTAGATTTTTGGCCTATAAGTGGAGTCTCTCATCTCATATCTTGTTTATCATGTCATACTCTTGTTATTTTTCATTGTCCATTGTTGTCTATTATCTCTCGGTTATCTATTTCTAATTATGTGTCTATTTGGCATATGTAGAGGTGGAAACACCAAAATAAGGACTTGACTGAGGCAAGTCTTCAAACATACCCAAAACTTTTATTTTGTGTGTGTGCAAGTTTTGAGGAGGAGAATGAGGAACAACTCCTGGGATTATTCCTTCTTTATTGTGAGCATATTCCTCTCCTTTACTCTTTTTATGTTTTTGTTATTTCCATTATATAATCATATAATTTTATTTACTATTATTAGTTTAGTTTACTTTCTGTTAAATTAGTTATTATCTTGATTTGTTGCCTTATTTTATGTGCCCCTCACATATATGATGCACACAGAGCTTGGTAGTTAGTCCTAACAATCATCTCGTTTACTTCCAATAGTTAGACCATTTTTATCTATTAGTGTTGTTTAATTAATTAAATTATTTTATTTCACAAATTATTTTATTTAAGTCTTAAAATATATATTTTATCAACTAAGTTCTCTTGATCACCCTAGCTCACAAGAGCACTAGTAGAGTGAGGCAGCATAAGGGTTGATTCAGTCTTTAGGGATTTCACCAATATTAGGGATAAAAAATTCCCTTCTCCACAAGGGGTAGCCTGAGGTATCAATTTTTTACAATTAAGAAACCCTTTGAAATCCCTCAAGCTCTCCTTAGGGACTGTATTTACTAAAAGGGGGACCTAAGAGTAGACTCATGATTAACAAAAAGTGGATAATTTTTTTGTGCATTAGGTTGCAAATTTGAGGTTCAAGAATTTCCAAATACTAGAGGAAAGGTGTGAGAGCCAAAATGATTATAATTTCAAAAAATCATTGAATATGTCTTGTGGAATTATATCAATCTAGCAGTGTGCTACATCTCAAGACCCTTCTAAAGTTACGTGCCTAAAAGTCATGGACTAGGTCATATAGCTCATAGAAGAGTATCAAAACACATAGTCTCGAAAAGTCCATAAGACAATAGAATATATAAAAAGTTTTAAATTTTAAATGTTGTTTGAAAAGACTAATTTTTTGTTTGCGAAAGGTGAGTTCATGTTGAGTTTGTCCAAATGTAGAATATAAATAATGAACCACTACAATGGATAATAAAACCTATCAAGGATTCAAGTCTCAAATATGCAATCTAGATAAATCTTAAAGTAAGTACAACCTTTGATTTTATTTTCTACTTAGCTAAATGTGTGTTTTAACCAAGCATATAAATTAAATAAACTATTTGGACTATTGAAAGTAGAAACACAAACCACAAAGGTCTCTTGGCCGGAAGCTTAGTGAGCTCATTGTCTAGATAAAATAGGAAATTTTAGGATGATAACACGACACATTAGTGACTTGTATGGACATAGAACCAGAACTGCCACAGAGAAACACATAATGTACTGTGTAAAGTATGTGCAGTAAATATTATGAAAACATAACTACACACCAAATATAAAACTACTAAAATGTGAATGCTGAACAAAATTAAAAATATTAAATGACAAGGAAAAGATTTAAAATATAACCCATAGATGCTTCAATATCTCTAACAAAGTTCTCCTAGACAACTTTTACACTTGTGCATGCACACATAAGACTAAATCTAAAGGTTGGAAGATGCGTATGTGCTTTCTTCAGTCAAACTCTTGTTTTGGTGTTTCTACCTCCATAGATAACCTTATATAAGATGATATAAATAGAGATAAATGAAAGGAGAATAATAATATGCTAATAATATAATGACAATATCCAAAATATAAATTTTAAGGAGTTACCACCCTCAAAACCCAAAGTAAGATAACTTGCTAGTGTAGTAAAGAAATTACAATAGTTACCTCATGTAACAACCCTTTCAAATGATAATAGAAGAGCTTTGAAAGACATCATTATGATAACAATATTGGAAAGATAAATGAGAGGTAAAAAAAATTCTGAGTGTAAGAGTGCCAAAATAGAATTATGAAATGTAGAAGAAATTGTTCAAGACATATGAAAGTTGGAATTGAGTTTAAAGGTGAAAATAGAAGCAATAAATAGGTTTTTCAAATAGCCAGTGGCCCCCAATGTAGGTGTAGGTTGGAAAAGGGTGTTATATTTCCAAAATGTAACAAGTCTAATGTGTTGGAATTGTGTTATGATGTTGTTGACATTCATATTTTGTCACTGATGTCAACATATGTTTCTATGGAAAGAGACCAAACTGGTTATTATTGTTGTTTGATGATTGACATAAGTGTACGAGTACTGTACGGTTGTTCCAGAGAGAGAAAAGATGGTGATGTGTACTAGGATGTGTTGTGAACTTATGTCTAAGGTTGCATGGATTTATATTTTAGATTGGACGAGTTAAAGATTTTTTAGTGAAGACTGGGTATTGGACGGTGATAATGATCTGTGACAGAGTTAGTCTCTATGTTTTGAGAACAACTTATGGGCGATGTGGACACAGGTTATGCAATCTTAAGGGATGGTAGAAGACATGTTAAGGAAGGTTTTTTTATGTTTCATGGGTCATATGACTCTTGGTGACGCCATCTATGGCGTGTGTTCTAGAGGAGACCTATTTGGGGCCGACTTCAGAAATGTAGCATGTATTATGGATTGTGAGGGTGGATTACGGATCTTGGATTATATTTGATGGATTGTAATTGATGTTTGCTTGTTATAGGTACAATGTGTATCTTAGCAAGGGATTAATAAATTATTTGCACATTAGGGAAGCCTAATTAGATGACCTAATTGATTTTTGTAATAGGGTATATAAGTGAGAGCTTTTCTTGTTGGAAAGTGTGTTTGTGGAAGAAACAACGTGAAGTGTGGAAGTTTTGAGCTTGTTTGTGCAAAGTCTGTTGGATGTAGAGCAGAGGTTGTGATTATGTTACTTCATTGGAAATGACCAAGCAAATACAATTGCTATTAGATAGTTCACTGGATTGTATATCTTATATACATTTGTATTTCGGACTGTAAGTCTTGAGGGTGGATTTAACCTTCTTTAGGCAGTGTGCCTGGGTAGTGAGCCCACTGTTACTCTTGAATCCTAACAGGGCCTGTCCTTTAACAGGGATTGTGTACTGTAATGCATCAATAAGCTCCTAACATGGCTAAATCTTTTAACAGGGATACTATACTCTCAATACATCATTTATGGGTGCTAATTACCACCGAGGTTTTACGTTTAACAGGGTTTCCTCGACAACAAAGGATTGTGTTATGGTGTTGGCATTTACTGTGTTATCATTTGAATTAAATTTTTTGTTTATAAAGTTTAATTTTTAATAATCTGTCTCACAACTGATTCACCCCCCTCAAAGTTGTGCTGGTGGACTATTATTCCTAACATAAACCAATTATTAATACGATCACATATCTATTTTTTCTTTAAACTTCTAGATTTGATTGTGTAAGAATTTTTAAAATCAAAATTTTGAATCACACTCTACGATTCATCATTTAAAAATTCTAGTGTGATTCAAAATGTTGATGTTAAAAATTCTTACATAATCTAATTTAGAAGTTTAAAGAAAAATGTATTCAATATGGATTTTGGAACATTAAACAATCACAAATATTTATGGGACAAGAGTGTGACACACATACGTTCATGTGATGCACATACATCCAAATTTGATTTGGAGAAAATGATCGAGGAATCATGCATGCAAGGTGGTGAGGGGTATTTTAGATAGGGATTAAGATGAAAAATACATAATTATATGTTAAATTAAGGGAAAGCTTATGTAATGTGAAGTTTTATTTTGGTGCAATTTACAACATTACACACACAATAGACCAATCAAGAGACTCAATCCAACAAAAGAATAAGAGACACCCTAAATCACTCAATCATAATATCTCTCAATAATATATAAGGTTTAAACTTCATTCTTAGTACAATTATAGATGCTAGCTATTAAAAATAACAAAGTAGACTTGATATTAGTACATATAAATGCTAAACCAAGTCATAATCTTAGAGTATAGATATCACATAACATGAGATTAATCTAGTTTTCACATAAAATGAGACCAATTTGATCATATCAATATAATGTATAAAAATCCACGTGCTTAAAAAAATTATCATAGGAAGAAGAACATATCCTCAAAAGATCCCCCAAAATATTGCTCAACAATAGCTGTAAGAATATACAATTTTTGTAAAAATAAAAAATCTTAACATAAGACCATGAATAACATTAAATTCTATCCCAAATAAAAAATTCTCAAAAAGAAAAGTCTAAATAATTAAGATATGATTGTTAGAAGTTTAATTAAAAAATCAAAACTACAGATGGAGAGGGGTGGGAGGTGGGGGAGATTAAGGTAACCCACTTACTGTCATTTTGGGGATTAAATTTAATTTAGTTTTGGTTGTGTATCGTCTTAAAATGGAAGCACTTCCAAGTTAAGAATGTTTAGCCCTCCTTAGGGGATTTTTTTGACCTCCATCATATCATCCTCCCATTTCTACATCATCCTCTGCTTCTGTGCCTGTTTAGGACCCTGATTAGGCCTCTCCGGGCACCTTCTACCCCACCTGGCATGTTTTCCAGGGGTTTTGACCCCCTAGGTCAAGGTTGAACTCGACCTTGACCTAGGTCAGGGTCGACCTTAATGTTGACCTAGGTCAGGGTTAACCTTGACCCTAACCAGGGTCCCCCTTTTGAATTTGGAAGTTGGTTGGTTGCCAGGTGTCATCCAAAATTCAATTTTCCCGCTTCCGAGTCGACTATTTTGGGTTTTCAAAGCATTGATTCCTAAATTATATTTAATATAGGTCCTCTTCTAGGGGCATGGGTCTAACTAGAATTTAATTATCCTATGTCGGCTTCCTTAGAAGATTGTGCCCTAATTTCATATAAAAGGAAGCCTCTCTCTCTCATTTTCTCTAAGTCTTCCAAGTGCAAAAAGCTCTAATCAAGATTTTGTCAAGAAGCAAAAGGTTAAAGCATCCATTGTTCTACATATTTCCAAGCTTTCAAGGTGTTCAAATATTCCTCTCAAGCATTCAAGTTCTCCATTGAAGATCAAGGATTCAAGCTTTCAAGCCTTTGAAGGGATTAGGTGCAAATATTCAAGATTCATCATTCAAACCCTAGATCTAGCCATCATGGTGGTGTGATCTTCCTTCAAGATTCTTTGTGCATCCTCAAGACTCTTTCATCATCTCTTCAAAGTGGATTTCAAGCATACAATCATGGAGGTTTATGGTTTCTAAAGCCCATGCTTTCATACTTACATACTTGCATACATTTGAATTACAATTGCATATTTATTGAATATCATAGCTTCATTGTTAGATTCAATTCTACTACTTGATAGAATTCTATACTTTATTGATTTCAAGGTTATTTCCTAAATCAGGGTTTGACTAAGGCAAACCCCTCCCCCACAACAAACAATCCTTTTTTTCTTGCAGGTACAGGTTCGGGACTGCAGATTTGGACACAGATCTGAATACCCTTTTCAACTTTCTTTTGGATGGCGTGAACAGATTCTCTGTCAGACCTGTGCAGGTTAGGGTCAACATTATTGGGTCAAGGTTGACATTTGTGGGTCAAGTTAAACCTTTTTCATAAGACGACATCAGATCGGGAAAAGATTTCTAGGTTTTGTTTGTCTCTGCATTTCGGTTCAGGATCATCTATTAGCTTTTCTAGAAACAGTCTACAAACATAAAAAAATAGCATTCTTTGATCTTTAATTTTGTAAGGTTGGTTCTTCTTCCTATCCTTTTCAATTACTGTAATTAAACATATTCATTTAATCAATTAACAGAATTTAAGATCCCCTTCTTTGTTCTCTTTCCGAATAGTTGATTCATTTGTACATTAACCCTTCTTTTGGGTTGATCAACTTGGATCTTCCATTTGTGCATTTGAGGATAGAAAAGGAGCATCTTATCTTCTTCCTAATCACAATTGCAATACATCAAATTCAATTTAATGTAAAGTAAGGTTAGGCAACTCAACACGCTCTAAGAAAATCAAACAACAATTAACAAATAATCTCCTTACCCCTTTCCAACACCTTACAGGTTGATAGTGATTTGACCATCAAATTTAAGACAACATTTGTTGACAATCATTTGGCCATCAATTTTATGATAGTTTTTATGATAGTCATTTGCCCATCAAATTTAATATAGTTAAGTGAAAATTCTGAAATTTTTATATCACAAAATTATAAATTTGTAGATGCTAAAAATGGTCAAAGCCTAGGGCTCTTCTTTTTTTACATGTCCTCTATGTTGCACGCTTGATTTTTATTATTCATTGACATTGTGTCATTATTCTACTAATTTTTGTCATGTATGTGCATCATGTCGTATCTGATTAAATGATCACATCGATTGATTAATCCTTTAGAGATGAATAACCATTAATTCATCCCCTTGTCCTAAGGTTTCATGCCTCGGTAAATAAATTATATTTGTTTACCCCCTTTTCTTACAATTAATTATTATTATTTAATTAATTGACTAATTTCCTCAAATGTGAGTGAACCAATAATTTCAAATTACTGATTTCTCCCTCATTTTTTAAATTCATGTCGTATCCCCCTTATTTATCTGCAAATACCACTTTTCCCTCTTGTGTCATAATCCCACTAATTTCTCACATGTTGCTCCCAATAATTTCTCCCTCCTAATTTCTCCATTAATTTATGTCCCCTATTTTCTCCATTTCCAAAGTCACTCATCAATTTGTCACTTTTCATAAATGAGTTCTCAAATGCGATCATGACCATTGATTTGTCTTCAATCTCGTTGATTTCAAATTTCAAAGTCTATAAATTGGCCTTTTTGGCCTCATTCTTGCAACCACGCCCTTCAAATAATTCTTTCCATCATTCTATCCATTCACACTTGCTTTATCATTTGCGCATTTTAGCATTTGAGTAACATCATATTACAGAATAAAGAAGAAACAATGAGGATTGATCAAAGGAGTGTTAATCTTGTTTTAATCTTTTATTAACTTCACTTCAATGATCTTATTGGTGGGCTTATGATAGTTTTCATGCTTTTATAGCTTTCATGGTTGGCTTTGATCATCTAAGGTACTAACACTAATTTTCCTAGTCGGTAGAAGTATTATATATTAATAGGGGCTATTGGGGTTCCTATACTTAATGGAAGGGTTCGTCAAAGTTGAGTTCAAACCTCAACTTGAAACCTTTGTCGATTGGACCTCATGCTTAATTTGGACAAAAAAGTGACTTTCTTGGATACCTTTTACTCAATGGTGAGATTATATTTACACCAATAAGCTTCAAAGTAAACCTACGATATAAAGCTATAAAGAAATACCTTAAATATGGTTTTTATATTAGTTTTTTTCATTCTCTAGGACATCATATAACGTAAGAGAAGAACATTCTCATCTTTTTAAGATCCACAAAAATTTAAAACATTGAAAAATATCAAGCACAACTTTCAAATATAAAAAGAGAATTGAAAAATTTGAAGCTTTGATATTATGTTATAATCATTGAAGGAATCAAGCTACTAGGATTACCTATCAATACCAAAATAGCCTTTCTACAAGAGAAAAAGAAAGAATATAATTTGGCTATAAATGGATACAAAATATTTTAGATCAATATAATCAATGATGTGTATATACAATCTATCTAATACAATAAAATGTACATGTCATACCTTGGTTATATAGATAAGGTTGAGAGATAGGACTAACTAGGATGATGACAAGTGTCTAAATCATACATCATGTGACAACTAGGAGATAAGATCACATGTCTACAAGGAACTTATAGAAATATTTCCAACACATTAAGTAAACTTAACATGTGAACATGTGTGAAAATATCCTAATGAGGAATTAGTTAGATAATGTATCTTGTTTATAATATAAAGGCTAAAAATGGATAGAAAAAACCCGTGTTTGCACCAACAGCCTTGGATGTGTTCAAAACCTTTCGGATCAAAATTAATCAAATCATTATCAATTTTATATCTTAATTTTATCATTTTCCCCATACAAATATTTTAGAAGTCTCCCAAGCATTCTCAAGTGTTTTGCATGATTCAATATGAAATTGTAAATCAAAAGAAATTGATGAACATATACACCCAAGTGTTTTCTCACATTCAATCTCTGATGTTGCCAATTATTTAACGTTAATAGGTTTAGGAATGGTTTCTTTACTATGGCCAAGATAACTCTTTTCCATTAAATAGTTTCATATTGATTTTCTTCATGAAGCATAATTATGTGAAGTTATAAGTTCAAATTGAGTTTTTCTTATTGCATAAAATACAATAATAAAAAAAAGAAATCAACCATCACAAGGTTGTTCAACCAAATTACTTAATAAAGAATCCTTCCTAGTAAAACATGAGCTAATAATTTATGCTTAGTGTAATAACAATAGTTATATTTTAAATATCATAAGCTATACTTGATCGTAGTACATACAAATGTCAAATTTGGCCACAAGTTTTTTTTTCATAGAATGAGATCAATATGATCACACCACTTGACAACATAGTCCTTGTAGACGTCTAAAATTGTCCTTATATTATTGTAATTAATATTCCATAGAATTATAATTGATTTTAATTAATTAATTATATTTGTTATATTTTTCTATTTATTTAATTAAATTTATCTAATTAAATATAATTCACTCTCCTTAGTATTTAAATTTAATTTAAATACTATCCCCCTTAATGTATTAAATTTATTTATATACATTTCCCTCATTAATTCCTTTTAAATAAATTTTTAATTTATTTATTCCTCCACATGACTTAAATTCTACTAAACCATAATTAATCTAAATTTTAATTTAGATTAAGCTAATTTGAACCTAGATCCTACCCTACCTCACATCACTCTCACCAAATAAACCTATTCACTAATTAACTAAGGTTAATTAGGCTAATTTCTTGATTCCTACACAAATTAGTCCTAATTAATCCTTATTTGTTGCCAACAAGGTTTCTTACACCTATGATGACACCCTCTTACACTTTCTAAAAGTATTTCATTGGACCAAAACTCTTACACCTCTTACAAGATCCTTCACATGTGTACTTTAAGTACACCTTGATCCATCACATCAAAAGTTGCTCACACATGTGTGAGCAAAGTGGGCCTCTTGCATGGCTTATGTGTCCCTCATGTGGAACCTATGTGGATGCCACATGAGCTCCACCTCATCCAAGCACTCTCTCTCCTCTAAAAAATCTATAAATAGAGGTCATTGTCAAGAGCAAATCATCTATCATTTTATGCATTGTTATCATGCTAGTTTTGTGCTAGAATTTTAGAGTGATTTTTCATGTTCATACTTTTAGATAATCTAGAAATCACATCTTAGGCATAATGATAAATAAACCTAGCTCTTAGTTTCATTTTGATCTTGCATATGCATAGTAGTATAGATTTTGCATCACTTAATGAAGGCTTGAGATAAGTTTCTCATACTTGTTTTTGAGCTTTTCATTGTTTCCATTAGCTTGCATTCTAGTTTCCATCAATCAAATCTAGTGGAATTATGATATTGTGTTGGGAGAGCACACCCACAATTATCTAAAAGAAAATAAACAAGGCTTGGGTGCACTTGTTTGGCTCATCAAAGGTTGTGATGGGATCTCTTATTATTTTTATAGTATGCTTCTTAGACATGTTTAATGTAGTTTATTGATTATATATCTCTAACATTTGCATGTCTGAGCGTGCTCCCAACAGGTTATATTTTATTACATACATTTTGGCACGCCCAATGGGACCCACGTCCCTATTTTCTAACAAGTTTTATGTTTTTTTGTAGTCCTAGAAATTTTTTATGCAGACCCGTCTGCGCTCTGATTCTACCATCCGCGTTTCCAGAATGCCATCTACGCAAATTATCGTCTGTGCTTATTCACCGTCTGCGCACACAGACCACCGTCTCTGCTTGTTTTAAAACAAACTTATAGTAACATCATTTTAAGCTATTTTTCATCAGATTCTAAGCTTTTTAACTCTCAAGTTTCTGACAGAGTGATGCTTTTTAAGAGTTAGATGATGTCTAAATTGATGAAAAATCTGATATTTTTGTGTATTAAGTATTTTTTATAACAAAATATGATTGTTTGTATTTGACCATTTGTGTAGGTAAATTATCGTCCATGCAGATTACCATCTATACAGACCGCTAGCTGCATGGTTTTCCTGTGTTTTGTCATCTTTTGCAACGTTTCAGAGTTTAAGGATAAAAAAACTACTGACAGTTTCATGCAGGTTTCCTTGAGTTTTAACAAATTTTTGGGAATGAACTTGTATGCTTAATCATTTGTCTTTGAATGTATGTTGCTTAAAAGAAATGCACCACATATAATCTTGAATGCATAAGGGAACGAATTTCACAAATCTTGAATGACTTAAGGAAAATGAACACACTTTTTTATATGATTTCCTCATTGTTGTGTGAGAAATGAATTGAACTTGCATGTTTAACCATACTATTGTGTCTTTTATTTAGGTAGAAAACACTTAGTTTCTTTAATAAGGTTCAATTTGGAAATGAACTATTTTTGGTGTGTTTGAAGAAGTGTTTTTTAACACTTCTTTTAAGATATTTTGTCATTAGATAGATCCCTTAAAATACGTGATGCTATGATTAAACTATAGCCGTATCCTCTCCCCTCGCCTTCGTGAAACTTGGGTGAAGAGAAAACTTAGCTTAATCAAGCTTCTAGAGAGACCTGTCTAGAGGGTGTGCTTCCCCTTTAGAGGATGACCTCAAACCAGTAATCCCTTCGGCCAGTATAGGAATAAGGTGTGACCCAAAGGTCTGCTTTATACCTTCAAGCTTGGGCGGGTCGAGTTCAATGGTAGTTCATACTGAGTGAATATCCTCAACATATTGACATGGTTGAACTAGAGACTTAAGTGTCTCACGCCGTACAAACTGATTGCGGGGACGCCATGAATCTTATTAGCAACTGTAACTTAGTAGCCTACCCGATTCACCTCTAAACAGTGACTTATTATAGTGCAAGGGGAGGAAAGATTCTCCCCCCAAGATTGTCATCATATGTGTCCCAGGTGCGTGCTATAATTGTGTCACACTTCTATGAATCTTTACATTCAAGAACACTCAAGAATGAGGTCTCAAAAATTGATCCATAACTCCCTAGGCATGGAGTGCAAGGGTTTTTAGAATGCTCTCAGCTAGAGCTATTAAGCCTATAACCTTGCTAGTAAACCA
>MU223533.1:660873-702460 GCA_018584345.1 Thuja plicata | reverse complement strand
ATTAAGAGGCAAAAGTCTTAATCAAGGGTGGAGAAAAATGGAAGCTTGATCCTTGTGCACAAATATCCTCCAATAGGAAAATAGGAGTTGACTTTTGTATCCCACATAAGACAAAAAGTGCTTTTTTCCTTTTTACAAAATAAGAATAATGCTTTATTTGTGCAACATAGGATAAGAAGAAAAATGAGGATTTTTTATTTAAATAAAAGAGGAGGAAATTCCTTTTAATTAAATAAAGGCTTAGGATAAAGTGATTTTATTATTTAATTAAAAGAGATTTTTAATTAATAAAAAGAGAGCATGTTCTCTTAATTAAATAAGATTTTTTTTAATATTTTTTCTCTTTTAAATTAAATAAGGCTCAAACCTTAGGAAATACTGAATTGATTATGATTTGATCAAGGAAATTGATATAATTGATATTGTTGATATTTGAAAATATTGATTCAGGGATTTGATAAATTGAGAAATGGGGCCCAAAGTCTAGGCGACTATTTTAGGGTGCATACACCAGGGTATTGTGTTGTGAAAGAGTTCTTCGTAGCACAACAACAATGCCTGACAAAAAGAAAAAGTACGGGTGCCCTTCCGGGGGTGACACTGTTGTGTGAGCTGAAAGACTACCAAGCAATGGGGCTATAATATTTCATGTGAAGCCAATTCCCTAAGGTTTCTACTGTTTGTGCTTTCTTCATTGTGATAAACCAAGTAAAAATACAAGTGGCTTGAAAGAGTCACTTGAACATACATAAACAAAATATTGCAATTGTATCAAAGTTCCCCAAAGTCACATTTGCTTATATCCCTCAAGGTTGCTTTGTCCCTTGTTGGATTTTTTTAAGACACATGCTTGTTATCTTTCTGGTTTGAGTGTGCTAAAATTAGTTCTTGCCATCGAACAAATTTATCCAAAATCAAACTGAAGTCCAAAATCTATCCAGAATTTCAACACACTGCCTTGACAATAGTCTACCATCTCCACTATGGAGTCACCATTTGCGTAGGTCACCATCTGCATAGATCGTTGTCTGCGCATATTGTCAGTTGCATCTAATACTGCCGTCTCCGCTTAAAAATAGTGAGCTCCAAAATCTGCTGAGACATTCAAAATTTGGTCTTCTGTAGGACCCTAAAACCATTTGTCCCAAATCATTTAGTTATTCAGTCAAAACCAGATTTTTCACCACATGACATGACTGGTTCCAAGAAACATAAGAAGGTTAAGCTTCCAACACCTCCAGTCTATAGAGAACAGAAAGAAACTACCCGCAAATCCAAGGAATATCAACATATTTCCACATCAATCAAGCAAGAAATTGAATATTGTGAGAAGATTCATAAGATCATGTACAACAACAAAATCTGCAACTTCATGGCTATGTATCCTATCAACCGTACCTTTTTCACCCTTGAGAAATATGATTAGGCAACCTTCTTATTTCTAAGATCAATTCTTCCATTCTTCCATCATCATCCAACATCATTCCTTCTCTTGGAGCATTAGATCAAATCTCTTCACAATCAAATCAAATCAATCCTTTTAGGTTGAAAGATCTTAATCAGAGTATTACAAACCTTCATCCTCAAACAAATACAACATTGCTTGTAGACCATCAATCCATCTCAAGTAATTTAAATCCCTTAGTGATGTCCCATTTTGTTTGAGATCACAAGTCCATCTTCAAGTAGAATAGGTATCACTTAAAATCCTTTTGTGTTTGTATCATCACAAGGTTTTGTCATACTTAGGTTTTGTTCCAAAAACCTTTAAATCAATTATCAATCAAATCAATCAATCAATCCTTAATCAATCATCAATCAATCCAATCCAATCCAATCAAATCAAATCAAATCCAGAATCAAGATCTTTGCTCCATTTCATTTCAATCTTACACCTTCTTGTCTCCCATTCTTCCAAGTCCACCATTGTATGGTAGTCACTTGATCCCAAGCTAGAAACATGAGGTGTGCAACACTCAACACCACTACCTATGAGGAGAATCCTTTTACAGTCAATACTTTTAAGGCACTAAAGTACAAGCTGAGGAAGTTCCCGAAGAAACTGAGTTAGTGGAACAAGAAGAATGACCTACCCAAGTGAATGAATTCCTTAGCGATCCTTACAATGTGGAAATAGTTGAGAAAGCCATTATGCAAAACAACGGTGAAATATTCCTGAATCTTATTGAAATAGCATCACAGTACTTGCTGACTTTGATGATACACTCCTTACCCAAAATGTCACCAAAGCCGCCGCTACCACTACTGTAGCCATGGCTTCTACCTCAAATGCTACATCATCACGTGACATCGGTAAAGGACCTATTAGAAAACCTTCCACGTCAATATCCACATCAACACCTATATCAACAACTACATCAGCACCCCAATTGACTCAAGAACAAATTCAACAAATCCTAAGCACTTTGCCAAATAATACTGCACACAATAGCACTCACGCAATGACAACTCAAGGAGAAAGCGCTAATGTCAACAACATAGGGCAGATTTCCATGCCTTACCTACATCATCTCTATTTCAAACAATAGGTATGAAGACATCTACAACCAACACATCTAGAGCTTACCAATATATACCTCCTCCTACTGTTGGTATGACCTCCACGGGATTTTCAGCTGCATAATTTGGGGGAGGCAGAGCTTATGTGCCACCATTTATTCCATAGAACACTCCAGATTTTTCCCAACAATTTAATGAGCTCAAAAGCATTGTACATGGTCTACAAAATGGGGGCAAAAAGGAGTTTTCTTTTGAAGAGATTTGTCCCTATCCATTTGACAAGTCTATCACAATGCAACCATTCCCACCAAACTTTGAGATGCCTAAATTTGAGAAATACAAAGGTAAAACATGTCCTCTACAACATCTCAAAGAGTTTTACATTGCATGTCAAGAAGTTGCACATAATGAGAATTACCTAAAAAGACTCTTCACTAGGAGTCTTGGAGGCGCAAATTTTGAATGGTTCGTGGCCCTTCCTTATGGATCAATCTCTACTTTCTCTAATCTCATAGAGAAATTTGTTAGAAAATATTCATATAACATTGAGCATCTAGCAACACTCAACAATTTGTGCAATACTAAACAAAAGAATGGAGAAACCTTTGCTAGTTTCTTACAACGATGGAGACATATTGCAAATCGCATGCCATGGAAAATACCCGATAGTCACTTAATTGACATCTTCACAAATAATTTGATCTCTGAGATGTCTTTCCAAATGAAAATGGCTTCACCTGACACCTTTGAATCCCTTGTCAAGAAGGGAAAGGATATTGAAGATGGCCTTTTGCAAAGAGGTAGCATCAAACATTATACCCCTTCCAACAATGATAAACCAAAATTCTGGAGTAAAAACAAATGAGTTGTCAATGATGGAGTGACTGATGCCAAGCGTGTTCAAACTATTCAAGCATCCAACAATAACAATCAAAATAATCGTAACACCAATCAGAATCAAAATCAGAATCACAACAATAATCAAAATCAGAATCAGAATAATCAAAATTAGAACAATCAGAATCAAAACAGAAATCAGAACAACAATCAACAACCATGCAATCAATCATACTTGTTTCCTCACAACAACAACAAAAATAACAACAACAATAATAATGAAAATCAACAACAATGACAATTCACAACATTAGTAGAACCCCTAGACGTGATCTTCAAACAACTTACAGATCAAGGAATGATAATCTATCCACATACTTGAACTTTCGATGAAAATCAACCCAAGCTTGTTTGGTATAGAGATAATGAGTATTGTGATTATCATTGCATCAAGGGACATGATACCAAGAAATGCATGAAGCTTAGATATTTTGTGCAAGATCTCATTGAGGATGGAAAAATTGAAGTTAAAAGTTAGAATGCATCCTCATCTAATGCAAAACTTAAAGTCTACAATCAGCCCTTCCCACCTCACAATCAAAACAATGCATCAAACACAATCCCATATGATTACTCTACCAATACTATCATAGGCCATGATCGAACATGTGGGAGTCTAGAAGAAAATCACATCTTTGGGTTTGACGCTCTCTGTGGCTGCATTGAAGAATCTAACACACATGTTAACACCATAATCCTCAAAGATGTTGATTGTAATGCTACCACACGTAGACCTAGAGTCACTGTCCAAGCTGCTGATAAACCTTCTACATCTACAAATCCACTAGCTGCACCATCTACCACTACTTGGCCTACCTTGTGCTATGATCTATTGGCTTAGTTAGGAAAGATGCCTGCACAGATATCCATTCTAGAGCTCCTAAAAACCTTGCCAATCCACAAACAAATCCCTGAAGATGCTCTAAATGAATCTCGTGTCCCTGAGAATATCAATGCTGCACAATTCCAAGCTATGATCAAGAACTTAGCTGCACAAGAGCATCTTCTATTTACTGATAAGGAATTTTTTGGTCCTAACCTTCATCATAATAATTCCCTCCATATAGAAGGAAAAATCCAATCCACCAAAATAAAATGAGTCCTTATAGATGGTGGATCTGGCCTGAATATGTGCACATTGAAGATGATTTGTAACATCAATCTTTCTAAGGACCTCCTGGATTTAGACAAGTGAATAACAATAAAGGCCTATGATGATAGAGAATGAGAAAGCAAGGGTTTGATAATGCTACCCTTACAAGTGGGCCCAACCTTGATTGAAACTATTTGCCATGTGCTGGATCTAGATCTACCTTATAATATCTTGCTGGGATGACCCTGGATACACGCTATCAAAGGTGTACCCTCTACTTATCATCAATTTCTCAAATTCCCACATCATGGTAGAGAAATCACAATTCTTGGAGATCCTGAGCCCTTTAAATACTACAAGATACTGGAAGGCAAACAATCCAACTACTGTCCATTGAATGAGTTTGGCCGATATTCTAATCAAGAAACTGCTATTTCAAACACTCCCTCAGTTCCAGAAAAGACATCATAAATACCAACTGATCAATCCAAAGGAAAGGAAAAGGTTACTGAAGATAAGGCCTTTGCATCTGAAGAAAAATCCACCTTTATAGATCAAGGCATGGGAGAATATAAATTTGAAAGTGCTCTATGCATTGGGAAAATCCCTTTATCTCCAAAGTCTTATGGAAGACCATCACCATTACCCCCCTTTAAAGACAAAGTTCTTATGTGTTGCAAGACAACCACTTTTGAACATTGGGGGTCCTTATCAAATGAACACATGGAATACAATGTCCATGATTGGCTCTACAATGATGAAGAAGAAAGACCTGTAACTTTCCCCAAAGGAAAGTATTCCAAGGTTACTCCCATTGTTGAAAGCATGGGATATCATGGTACTGGTCTTGGAGCTAATGAAATTGGTAAGAAGAAAATCATAACAACCAATGGCTATCCTAAAGGACATGGACTGGGTTCCATAGAGACTAAGACTAACTTCGCTAAGGATTATTGTTTAGCTGCTTCAGATTCAAACACTAAAGAAGAGTTCTTCAAAATTCCTTTCCACTATGTTGAAGATGACCTTGATGAAAATAACCATGTCTTCACTATCACCCAAACCAACCTTTCATCCCCTCCTCTTCCCCTCAAAAACCCTGAACTAATTGACTGAGATCAGCAAGATTCACCACCAACTCTAGACATTTGTGATTCAGATGAGGTAGTTTTATCCCTCTTTGGACTTAAGAACCTCTGAGAATATGAACATCAGATCTACTATAATGAGCAAGCCTACTTCAGTAGACAGGTCAATTCTCTTAGTCGCAAAAATGATAATAAAGATAAAAATAAAAAAAATGAAAATACAGAGACATCCCCTGGTGAAAACCTCTCGCAGGCACCTTTGGATGAAGAAAAAACAAAATATAGGACACATCCTCTAGTGAAAACCTTTCTGAGGTACTAGAGGAGGGAGAAGCTAACCTTCTGGTTATATCATCAGAACCAAAAGTGTCCTATATGGTTATCAAAGACACTATCTTGATCAACCTGGGCACGAAAGAAGATCCACACATCACTTACATAGCAGTTTCTCTCAGTGATCAAGAAAAGAAAGATATGATAGCATTCCTTCATAAACATAAAATTAATTTTTCCTAGACTTACAAGGATATGCCCGGGCTCGATACAAATATTGTCATGCACGATCTTGCTGTGGATCCTAGTGTAAAACCTGTTAAACAAAAACTCTGCAAGATGCATCCACAAGTCGCACTGGTAGTCAAAGTAGAGCTTCAGAAAATGATGGATGCTAAAATAATTAGACCAATAGACTATCCTAAATGGGTCTCCAATATTGTCCTAGTAGGCAAACCCACTTGGGGCATTCACATCTGCACTGATTTCAGAGACCTAAACCTTGCATGTCCTAAGGATGATTTTCCACTCCCAAATATTGACATTATAGTGGATTTGACTGCTAGACACAAGATGTTGTACCTCATGGATGGCTTCTACAATTACAACCAGATCAGGATAGCACCAAAAGACCAGCACAAAACTGCATTCACAACACTTTGGGGTACCTTCTGTTATCAGGTGATGCCCTTTGGCCTTAAGAATGCCGGAGCCACATATCAAAGAGAAATGACTACTATCTTTCATGACCTTTTGCATGTCATCATAGAAGACTATGTAGATGATCTTTTGGGAAAATCCAAGACACGAGAATCAGACATTCCTATTCTCACTACCATTTTTGAGCGATTGGAGAAGTATAAGCCACGGTTAAATCCCAAGAAGTGTGTCTTTGGAGTACAATTGGGTAAGCTGCTGGGATACATTGTGTCACAACACAGAATAAAAGTGGATCCAAAGAAAGTAAAAGCAATCCTAGAGATGCCACCACCCAAAACATTGAAACAATTGCGCAGTTTACAAGGAAAACTACAATCAATCAAAATATTCATGTCACAATTGGCAGATAAGGTGCATCCATTTTATCATCTCCTGCGTAAGAATATCAAATTTCAGTGTGATTGCTTATGTCAAAATGCATTTGAGAAACTAAAAGGTTATCTAGCTAATCCACATGTATTGGTACCACCTGTTGCTGGCCATCCTCTGATTTTGTATATATCTGTTATAGAGGTCATGTTGGGAGCCCTTCTAGCACAATTAGATGATATCGACAAAGAGCGAGCAATTTACTATCTCAGCATGACTCTTATTGGTTATGAGTTGAATTATTCCCAAATTTAAAAAGCATGTTTGGATGTTGTTTTATGTACATAGAAACTACAACATTATATGCTTGATCATAAGATTCATCTTCTTTCCAAAATTGATCCACTCAAATATCTCCTGGAAAGTGCTGCTCTCACTGGTCGTACAACGAAATGGGTTATGCTTCTTAGTGAATTTGACATTGTTTATGTGGATTGAAAAGCTATCAAAGGACAAGTAATTGCAGATAAGCTAGCTGAAGCACCTATTGATGGTAAACATCCATTGCTCGTAGATTTTCTAGATGAATCAGTTCTCAATCTTGCCCTGAGTACCCCATGGAAACTTTATTTTGATGGATCCTTCACTCAGAAAGGATCGGGGGTAGGAATCTTGTTTGTTACACCAAAAGGGGATCTCATCCCTAAATCTTATAAATTATAATTTCCTTGTACCAACAAAATTGTAGAATATGAATCCCTTGTACTTGGACTCCGTTAGGCCATACAATGGAAGATTCTCAATTTGTTGGTGCTCGGTGATTCACAATTGGTTATCAAACAAGTTATGGATGAATATCAAACAAAGGATGATAAGTTTCTTCCCTATCGCCGTATTGTTGAAGATCTCAAAGTGCATTTCACTGAATTGATCTTCCAACAGATCCCCTGCACAAAAAAAAAAGCAGCAGACACCATGGCTACTATTGGGTCCTTGATCACCATGCCAGAACATAGTACACAATGTGAGTTTCTTGTTGAGAATCTTATGGTCCCTACCTGTGACAAACCAAATTCTAAAATGGTGTGTGAAATTGCTAATCCTAATTCCCCATGGTACCAAGAAGTATATTCCTACCTTCGCGATGGACATACCCCACTTACCTTAACCACCAATCAACATAAAACCTTCATTCACTGCACTTCCCGATACACAATCCTTGGTGATACCCTTTTTCAAAAGCATTTTTATGGAACTCTTTTAAGGTGTCTGAATTTTGATGAAGCATTAATGTCCTTGGAGGAGGTACATAAAGGAATATGTGGGGCTCACTATAGTGGATTTACTTTGGCCAAGAAGTTACGCATTGGATATTA
The DNA here is from genome assembly GCA_018584345.1 of Thuja plicata. NCBI lineage: Eukaryota > Viridiplantae > Streptophyta > Pinopsida > Cupressales > Cupressaceae > Thuja > Thuja plicata. Next base: position 694,184 of record MU223533.1, on the reverse strand, counting down.
TTATCCTACTATAGAACAATATTCCTACAACTGTGTGAAGAAATGTGTGCCTTGTTAGCAGCACAATGATTTGATACACGCCCCCTCCCAATCCCTTCATCCCACCATAACCCCTTGGCCCTTTTCCTGATGGGGTCTCGACCTCATTGGCCAGATTTTCCCTAATTCTTCCAATGGCCATAAATACATCCCTGCTACTACTAAGTACTTTACCAAGTGGGTCAAAGCTGTTCCTCTCACCTACACCACTGGAAAATAGATTTTGAAGTTCATTTTGAACTATCTTATCTATCACTATGGAATTCCTTAGGATATTGTTACTGATAATGGAGGAACTTTCAAAAACAAGGATGTCATAGAGCTATGTAGGGAATTCAACATTACCCACCATACCTCTTCCAAGTACTTTCCGCAAGGCAACGGTCAAGCAGAGGCTACAAATAAAACCATCCTCAGAATCCTCAAGAAAATAATCGATGAAGCTAGCCGCAATTGGCACCTTCACCTCAATCTTTCCCTTTGTGCCTACCATACCTCCATATGAACCCCCACTGGAGCCACCCCCTTTTCCCTTGTTTATGGCATTGCGGCTATTCTACCCATCAAAATTGAGCTCCCTTCCCTCAAAATTTCTCTCAAGAATCTGTTGTCTGAAGAAGAATATAGAGTTGCCCGCTTGCAAGAGATAGAAATCCTTGATGAGAGACACCGCAGTGCCCTAAACCACCTCCATTTGTATCAAAATCACTTTCACCTCTAGTTCAACAAAATGATTAAACCTCATCAATTTGAGGTTGGTGATCTTGTCCTGCAGCACAATATGAAGAACCTCCATAACTATGAAAAGAAAGGAAAGTTTGAACCTAATTGGTTGGGGTCCTTCATCATCACAACAAAGTATGGCTCTAACACTTATCAGATTGTGTCACCAGAGGGAGATCTGATTCTTGATCCTATAAATATTGTACATCTCAAGTGCTTCTATGCTTAATCCTTCAGCAGTCCGTTGTACAGCCAAAAATTGTCAAAATCCAAAAAAATTAGAAAATAAAAAAATCCAAAAACATTCAAAAAGCAAGCAAAAGAAAAAAAATAAAAAAATTCAAAAAATCATAAAAAATATAAAAGCTTGACAAAAATATCAAAAAAGAAAAAGAGAAAGAGAAATAAATCCTTCCATCTATGAAAATCACTTCGGTGGCGCAATGGATAAGTACCATGGTGAAAACCTATTTCAGGCACAATGTGTAGTCAGATCCACCATCTGTTTCCACCATTTTTTCCATACATCCTACATCACCTTCCATAATAAAAGTCACTACCCATATTTGTGCAAGTAGTACCTTGATTGTTTTCCACTTTTGCAATAAAATCACATTCCCGCATGACTGAGCTTACCATATCAACACTGAGCTTTTTTCTAGACACAGTGACCGTAATCATTTCTACCAAATCAATAGACAAATTGACTTTCCTAATGATCATTCTATTCACAAGCAATTGCCAGTGAATTCCAATTTCTCTCAATCAATCTATGGCCCATCGGGATGTATCCTTCCAATGTCGGCTATTCTATCAATCCTCACATCAAATCTGTTCATGGAAAGAACTTTTGGACTGAATGACCACTTGGTCAGGATGCCTTTTTTCTGATTTCATCTTGTATTTCAATATGGCCTTATTGCGACAACCTCAATCTTTTATATCTTGGTTCGTTATAACGAGTACATAGTGGAATACATGTCATTTGTGGTATGATCTGCTTGTCATAGATTTTTAGTGCATTTATGTTTTGATATTTAGTTATGACTATGTATGCCTCACTGGGGGCAGGATTCATACATCTGAAATCCCTAAACAGATCTGAATGTATTGTGTCTCCTCATGAGTAACATTTCATAGGTCTCATCATACCTGATATCTTGCATTCTTGTTCCTAACAAACTATTTGTCTGAGAGTCTAGTCCACGCAAAGGAACCATGTCACTTGTGTTTTCTAGCACATGGTGCATAACTCCTTTTGCAATATCAAACTAGGGTCTTGTCTCCAACATTAACACGGTATAAATACCACTATCATCATAGTTAGGATTGCATTTTAGCTAGGTCATATTGTACTTTGATTTTGCTCTTGGCAAGGTTTCTATTTATTCCCCCTATCTAGTCACCTTAGTGATTTTATTAGACCTATTTGATACACACAAAAATAGTGTCCTCATATGTCTCATATTGCATTCATTCATTAGTTACTTTTACTATTCATTAAGTTCATTCATCAATCATTAATTCATTATCAGTTGCATTGTTACTTCATTCATTACTCATTAGTCATTATAGTTACATCTAGTTCCATTTCATTCATTCTCCATTACATTCATTATTGTAGTCACATTACTAAGGCATTAAAATCATTCATTTTAGGTTCATTACACATTTACATATTATTCATTTTACAAATCACATATGCATTTACATTTATCTACCATCACATTGCATCAATACATGTACAATACATCCATCTATAAACATTTACATATCACATCTAACATATATGCATCCCATCCCTGTGTCACAAATAGATAAGTATCATCATGTACATTCATCTCATCCTGCAATGTAGTCCTAAAAACATCATGTAACATATATAAACTCATAACACATCCATCTTGCATAAACATCACATCACATAGAATCATAAATAAGTCCATAAAGTCCATGTATATATATATCATCAAAAATGTCTGTCATACATAATGTGTCGCATAAATAATACAAAAATGTGTATCAAAATGGCCCGTGAAGAATCATGGTGATGGCTGTGATGGCCCTGCACCACTGCCTGAACATGGTGGTAACCCCACCGATCCCTGTGAAGCTCAGCCTGAACTACATGATATAGACCTCTCTGTATAGGGGACGCTCGCTCTGCCTCTGGCATGACTCTATGGTATAATGTCATGTAATATAAGGTCTCCCGCTGTCTCCTACCAACTTCTCTCTGCACTGCAAACGCATCTGCAAGCACCTGCCCCAATCTTGCTACTGTACCTGTATCCTGAGTGATATCTCGCTCAACTCTGTATGTCTTTGCTTAGATCTGTAAAGAGTCTTGCTCTACTATCAAAGCTGCTATCTATGCTGACATGGCTTCTATCTCCTCTAAACCCCCCTCCTCCTATCCAGCCATAGTGAACTCTCCACTGTCCACCTGCGCCTGTAATAGATCTAATGCTCTCTACGCACTGTCTCCCAAAGCTGTCTCTGCTTCTAGCTCCCCCTGTATCCTGGTCAGCTCTGTCTAAAAATATCAACTATAGCCTGAGGAGTAGCTTGAGTAATAGCCAGTAAACCCTATAACTGCTAAATCTCTGCCTGTGCACTCACCTCAGTCACCTGAGATGTCACTAGCAAGCCCTGAACCCTGCCGAGCTCAGTTCGAAAACTATCCAGCTCCACTACCACTATGTCATATACATCCTGGGATATATGCCTAATTGGTGGTCCCTGTACCGGTGGCCTGTCCCTGATCTGGTGGTCCCTGAGGTCCCTGTCTCTGCTCCTGATCTTGTCCGTGATCTGGTACCTGTATGCCTGGGACTATAGGTGGCTACCTCCATGCAAGTATCTCTACCTATCCTTGCCTCCTCTAACCTACAACCCTAGGTTAGAATCCTCCCCTAGTCCCTCCTCCATCTCCCCCTTCCTCACCATCATCATCTCCATCCTGCTGTCCTCCATCTCCCCCCTTTCCAAGCTACTCATCTTCTTGTACTACCCCTGGCACAGTCAGTTTGACTGGTCTATGTTCCACCCACCACTGAGCATATGCTGGGACAACTCCAACATCCTGTAAGTACTCCCACGCCCTGATCCAAGGAACCTCGATCATCCCCATAAATGATGCTCATGCTATCCACGGATCCACTCCCATCCCCCATATACTCCCAAACTCTTGAGTCACCAACGGATGTGGGAAGCCATCTGGAATGACCTCCTGTATCTGACCCATCTACCTCCGTACTCTAGAGGGCATGTACCTAGAAATCATATAGGAAGTCTACCCAATCAACCAATAGTCTATCTGAACAAATCTCATATAGTATGAGTCGTAAAACCCATCCTTTGCATACCCGTCTTACTGTGGGACCTGGTGTCCCCATGCCTTGCACCCTGCATAGGGTGCCCACTGAATCTCTTCCATCTCATCTATCCTCTGCTGCCAGTATCCAACCAAGTCTGTGGCCTCATAGTTGATGGGTGGCCTATATCTGCATGTGAATGACTCATAAGCCGCTCTAGTCTCCTATGGCCTAATCGATCATATGACTGTAATATGCTCTCACACCCATACAAGTAGCAACATGCATCCTGGCCCTAGTGTCCTACCCTTATGGTAGGTGCACATGTGTAATGCATAGTACAAATACCCCAAAATCATGTACCCCTAGTAGTACTAGTCGCCATCCTCTACCATACTACTGAAAACCTGAGCCCAGCCAATAGGAAATCCCTTGCCTACATGATCAGGCATCAACCATCCTCCAATCAATCCTGCTAGATATAGCACCACCTACCGTAACTGTGGCTGAAGCATCATCACTCCCGCCCAGGACATCCACTGTCATGAAGTCGGCAGGTCCACATATCTCCACCCAAATGCCATCTCTATGTATGGCTCTAAGCCCTCAAAATAGTACTCGGGTATCATCCCCCAAATCGACACTCTTTAGATCCTCCACACATTGTGAAGGGTGATCGTGGCTTCCCCTATTAGGAAGTGAAAAATTGAGGTGGTGTTATGCCACCTCTCGATCATTGCAGACATAAGTGCATTATGTGCTCTTAGATGGGGCTAGTGGTGTACATGCTCTAGCCCATAAAGTTTCACAATCTCCCACTTCACAGCCGTCACCTCGTGCTCCAGCACCATGGTTGTTAGAAAGCACTCCCTCGCTCAAAAGGTAATAGTATCATCTTGCATCCACCCAACTTATGTCAGATATCAGATAGCATTTTGGGGCATCAAACAATGACCCCGGACCCTTTCCCCCTTCTTCTTTTCTCTTTTTTCTTCTATTTCTGGGTCAATCAGTAGAGACAATGATTGACCCTCGTAGACGATGAATTTTTGTAGATGCCGATCTGTGGAGAAGTTTGGGACACTGCCTCTTTGCCGCGCAGACGATGGAGTTCTAACTCCGTCATCTTCGCTGCAATTTTTCACCCCCTCTGCCCTCGCAGACGGCAATCGAGTGATCTCTGTATGCGCAGACGCCAATCATTGATCGGTCATCTACAAGGACGGTGATCTGTCGATTGTCGTTTGCATAAATGGTGGTCAGGTGACTGCCGTTTGCACTGCGGGCCAGTTTGGAACGCATTAATGGTGCCATAAATACTTCAAAAACATTAAAATGCATAAACAACAAGGAGGCGTTGGACTACTCACCGGTGGTCTAGTGTCTGTAGGTTGCTGATGGATCTGAATGTGCTCCCCAAGCTATGCTCGCTCTTGTTCTTCTGCTATTGCTCTTCTCTTCTTTTGTCTTTTTTCTCTTTGTGAGTGAAAGTGACCTCTCTTTGGGCCATGGTGGACTATTTATAGCCCCTTGGGGCCCGTTGCTTCCATCCTTCTTCCTATTCCCCGCTTTGGTCCCCATTTTTCCTCTATTTTTTTTGGACACGCCATGCAATTGGTCTTCTTTCCCTTTTCTCCTGCCTTTTTCGAGAAAAAATTATTAATTTTTTTTATTTTTTCGTATTATTTTCTCATGGGGGCACACTCCTCCACTCTCGCTGCCTTAGGTTTTCCTGACCTTTCTAGGGCATCTTATTTTCTTTTCTTTGACATGACGCCACATCAAAGAGGGGCAAAATGTAGACGTCTAAAATCATCCTTATATTAATTGAATTAATATTCTATATCATTATAATTGATTTATTTAATTAATTATATTTGTTATATTCTTCTATTTATTTAATTAAATATAATTCACTTTCTTTAGTATTTAAATTTAATTTAAATACTATCCCCCTTAATGTATTAAATTTATTTATATACATTTTCCTCATTAATTTCTTTTAAATAAATTTTTAATTTATTTATTCCTCCACATGACTTAAATTCTACTAAACCATAATTAATCTAAATGTTAATTTAGATTAAGCTCATTTGAACCTAGATCCTATCCTACCTCACATCACTCTCACCAAATAAATCTACTCACTAATTAACTAAGGTTAATTAGGATAATTTCTTGATTCCTACACAAATTAGTCTTAATTATTTGCTCACACATGTGTGAGAAAATTTTCAAAAATTTCCTTTTCTAAATAATACTTATTTGGTGCCAAAAAGGTTTCTTACACCTATGATGACACCCTCTTACACTTTCTAAAAGTGTTTCATTGGACCAAAACTCTTACACCTCTTACAAGATCCTTCACATGTGTACTTTAAGTACACCTTGACCCATCACATCAAAAGTTGCTCACACATGTGTGAGCAAAGTGGGCCTCTTGCATGGCTTATGTGTTCCTCATGTGGCACCTATGTGGATGCCACATGAGATTCACCTCATCCAAGCCCTCGCTGTCCTTCAAAAAATCTATAAATAGAGGTAATTGTCAAGAGAAAATCATCTCACATTTTATGCATTGTTATCATGCTAGTTTAGTGCTAGAATTTTAGAGTGCTTTTTCATGTTCATGCTTTTAGATGATCTAGAAATCACATCTTAGGCATAATGATGAATGATCCTAGTTCTTAGTTTCATTTTTATCTTGCATAAGCATAATAGTATAGATTTCACATCACTTAATGAAGACTTGAGACAAGTTCCTCATACTTGTTCTTGAGCTTCATTGTTTCCATTAGCTTGCATTATAGTTTCCATCAATAAAATCTAGTGGGATTATGATATTGTGTTGGGGGAGCACACCCACAATTCTCTAAGATCAAATCAACCAGGCTTGGGTACAATTGTTTGGCTCATCAGAGGTTGTGATGAGACCTCTTGTTGTTTTTATAGTATGCTTCTTAGACATGTTTAATGTAGTTTATTGATTATATATCTCTAATGTTTGCATGTCTGAGCGTGCTCCCAACATGTTAGATTTTATCACATACACTCCTATGTGTTTCTTGTCTTGTTAAGTGAAAGGTATATTTTTTGAAGGTTTCAGTGAGTTCTTAGCTCCTTTCTAATGTCTCAAATTACTTTCATAGTTGTGTCGATGGGCAACACATTTTTTATCAGGACAACCCTATAGAACAACCTCCTAATTAAGGCCATTACTAAGATGAGGGGTGGTTTATCAAGAAGAATTTAGAATTATAACCATTTAATTAATTTTAATTTAAATACTCTATTCATTGCAAATATGAAGAGATCCCAAGAACTCTCTCTCTCTCTCTCTCTCTCTCTCTCTCTCTCTCTCTCGTTAGGAACCAATTGTAATATTATTTATATTATTAAGGGAGATACTCCCATTGGTAGTAGTTTGTTGTAATCACCAAAATTATTTTAGCCAAATCAATTTCCCTAAATGCTAATCAAAATATCCGATTTCCTAATCATGATCATACCAAGCTAATCTCCAACATAATTGTGTAATTGAATTCGATCAATTAATTTGCATAATTCATCAACCATCACACATAAATGATAATTCATCAAGGATCATTCATTGATTAATACTCCTAGCTATTTAATAAAATCAAAACCAAAAATCACTTGGCTAGAGTTATTAATTAATTGAATCAAATAAATGTCCTATTATCCACTCAAGAACAAAAGGACAAAGCACTTAAATCCAACCAATGAGCCTCAATCACATGGACCACTCAAGGTCCTAATCTCAACCACTCATTATGGATCAATCTCAACCATCCAATTCAAATTCAAATTTTAATCTTTCCCTCCAAGGGAAAATCTATAAAAGCAACCTCATCAATTCTATTATCAAGCTAACTCCTCATTTGCATAGACATAATGCTAGTTTCATTTCTATCTAGATCATTCTAATCTTTCTTCATTCTAGCTCATCAATTCTATCTCAAATTTGCATTAATATAGATGCATTGTTATTTGAATCTTCCATCCTAGATTGTCAATTTACTCATGAATTCATGATTAAATTGAGGGAAATTTTTTGAATTCATGTAAATATTCTATGTAGGAAGCAATATGACACTTTTATGATGTTATTTATTTCAATTCGATTCTATTTTTTTTTTTTAGTCGGTAATATTGATTTTTATTAATATATAAAAGAGATTACATATTTTCTATGATCAGCAATCGGTAACACCCCATTACAATATGATTTGCAAAAGAAACCCATCCCACAAAATACAATTATTCAAAATTTCACATCCCATCATTAAACCGTGTTTTTCTGCACCACAACCCATCATCAAACCGTGGTTTTCCGCACCACCCTCGAAGGTTAAAAACCACTATGTGTCGCTTTCATTGAAATCGTTGGTAGGGTCTGCATCACCAATTCAAACATCTTGGGATGCCATCAGTTCAAAAAACATCACCACTCCCCAATTAAGATGCAATGTCATTTCATCATTAAATCTGCCAAAATTTACCATTTCCCGCTGGTTTAGCCTTGCATGTCATAACCCTAGTTTGAGAGTCTTCGGGTTTATCTTCAAAAAACTAGAACCAAAAAGGCCATCACCTGGTTTGAAATTTAGGGATAATTCAGTTGTCCCAGCACCTGGCCCCTTCCACGCTAGGTCCTTATCCTTTTTGGAAAATGAGTGGGCACCAGTGGTCGTTGGTTGCGAGAGCCGTAATTACTAATCGCCGCCTTTAGTTTCTCCCACGCAGTCCTCCTATCCTGCGTATATGCACTTTTTTCCACCCCTTCTGGCCATAGTAGAAAGGGTTGAATGCCCTTTGAAACCCCTTCATCCTCATTTGCATAACATTCACTAAAATCAAAAGCCCACCCTAGATGTGCCTATTTGAGCAGATGATCGATATTCGGGATCAAGTCTGCATAAAATAATGCCTTCATTACTTTTCTAACCTCATCTTCATGTTCCCCCAGCTCCAATCCCCACGCCATTAGCATTGCCATGATGTCCACCTGCATCTTCCATCGGTCTGCATTCTCATGAAAGAGTGGCCCTAGAGTTTCCTGGAGAGCCGTGATGATTTCCTTGGAGGGGCATTTTATCAGCAGCTTTACCCTATGGTCATCCACAGGACCAAAAATTCCTTTTTGTTGCCATTTTGTTGGAAAGGTGAAACGAGGCTCCATCTTTGTTTTCCACAACCCAAAAAACACACCGCCACTGTAGACTGGTTTTCATGCTGCAAATGAAAAAACTTGGCTGCTATGTTTAAATAAGAGGCCTCGATGTCTTTATAAAGCCGAACCCTTCACCTAATTGCTTTTGGGATGATGGTCGAGTATCATTTTACAACCACATAAAATCGAGCTTTTGATTCAAACTCAAACTATTAGAAGATGTCCTTTAAGGGATTTTATTGAGACTTTGCATCCGATATGTACCCAAAATAAAAGAACTTAACCCTTGGGGATTTTTTACATACACATTTTTTGTTTACTTATTTAATGGGGGGATTTCTTCAAACCAGAGTTTGTCAATCGTAGTCAAATTTAGTGCCCACTTTGAGAGCTTATCAGCTTCATAGTTTCCTTCTCTTTTAATATGAGTGACTTTGAAATCTTCAAAGTTTTCAAGTCTTTCTATAATTGAGTCTATAAATTTTTCCAAATGCCATGCATTTATGGAAATATTGGTGAGGGCTTGCACCACCAATAAAGAATCCCCTTCTAAATGTAGTTTTTTGACACCTATCTGTTGTGATAAATAGATAGCCAGTAATGCAGCTTGGCATTCTTCCATGTTGTTTGTTCCTTCTTTACATCTTTTAGCTGCCTTCCCCAAAGTCTTACCATCAACATTTCTGAAAATCACACCAATGCCACTCTGTCCTGGATTGTTTTTGGCAGCCTCATCAAAATTTGCTTTGACCCATCCTTCCTCCAGGGGCTGCCATTTTATATTCTCCCTTCCAGAATTATTTTTTGTTTTTATCACCAATGCCCTTGCCAGAGATTTGAATCTTATTCCCAACCAATTCCTTTGAATCAAACTGTCATCCTGTGTAAAGGGGATCTTCAAAAACTGTCTTCTTGTTGCCGAGGTGCTTACTATTTCTTCTATAACATGTTGAAGTCTGTTTAGGAACCTATGTAGTGGTTCACTTTCCCCTCTAAAAACCTGGCAGTTTCTTTCTTTCCAGAGCTCCCATACAACTAGAGATGGGATTATCTTCCATATGTTAGAGAGGGTTGTGTTGTTGTTCATCCTAGGCCAACCTACAAAATCCTCAAAAATCATGTTAGCACGCGGCCCATGCCATCTTAGCTTGTTTTGAACAAAATCCCAACAATTGGATGCAAATTCACACTGTAGCAAGAGGTGATCTACATATTCCTCATGTTTTTCACATAGTTCACATCTAGTTGGTCCATTAAGACCCATTTTTTTCCTTCTTTCACCAGTCAGAATGTGGCCCTTGCATACCAGCCAAGAAAAAACACCCACTTTTGGTAGGATATCCTTGCTCCAGCATAGATCCTTGGATGGAAAAAGTTGATCTGACACATTTTCCAACAATTTGTAGCCTATTTTAACTGAATAATCCCCTAAGAGGGTTCCACACCATCTAATTCTATCCTTGTCCAAAGTAATTGAAATCTCCCTTGATCTAAAGATATCTTGCATTTTCTCCTTTTCCAAGGCAGGAATGTTCTCCATATCCAGGCTCTTCCAGCCCCATTGTCCTCCTTCATCGGTGACTCTATACTCCGCATAGTCCTTGACCCTGCTTCCCCATTGTATTTGGAAGTAATTATTTAAGAAGTTCAGCTCTTGCTCCTCTTGTAGAACCTTGTGTCCATCCTAGGAATCTTCCCAAAAGAGGGCTGTATTCCCATCTTTAACTTGCCATGTGATGTGATCCATAATGATTGGTCTACATACCATCATGAAGTTCCATATTGCAAAGCCTTGGGGGGGTTTCTAATTGTCACAATCTGTGAACTCTCTATCGAATCTAGATACTTCTCCTAGAGGGCTCTAGCCTAGAAAAAATTATTGTTCCTGTACATGCTCCATATAAGCTTTTCCCCAAGAGCTTTGTTCATGATTTTCCAATTATGGATACCTGCCCCACCATGATACTTTGGTTTACATATCTTCTCCTAGGCCACCAAAGGGATTTTATCTTCTTCCTTGGCTCCACACCAGAAAATCCTTTGCATCTTTGCATTTAGTATCTTCACTACCTTTTTCAGGATGTCCATACACAACATTGAGTAAACTAGCATTGCTGAGATAACTGTTTGAAGCATTAAAATTCTGCCAGCCAAGGAAAACCATCTGCCCTTCCAACCCTCCATCTTTTTTATACATTTCTCTGTTAGTTCCTTCCATAAATCTGTCTTATTTCAACCACTAAAAAGAGGAATGCCTAAATATTTTCCTGGAAGAAGGCTTACCCTCATTCCCAGTAAGTTGCTAATCCTTTTCTGTAGCTAGGGGTGTTGAAGAAGAAAATTTCTGATTTCTGCTAGTTTATAAGTTGCCCGGATGCCTTCCCATATAAATCAAGGGTTTCCTTCATAACTTTTGCTTCCTGTTCCGTGGCTTCACCTCCAAGGAAAGTATCATCCATAAACTGAATGTGCGAAAGGGCTTCAACACCTTCAGCAATTTGAATACCTTTCCAAGTTCCATTTACTTTTTTCTCCTTAATTAGCCTTCCTGATGCTTCTGCTAAAATAATGAAAAGGAAAGGGGAAAGGGGGTCACCCTGTCTGATGCCTTTCTCTTGTGCAAAAAAACCTTGAGGGCTTCCGTTGATCAAAACAGAGAATCTGGGTGTCTCAATACAACTCTTTACCCAGCTAGTCCACTTCTATCCAAAACCAAATCTGTGCATAAAATCTAATAAATTTTTTTTGTCAACCTCATCATAAGCCTTTTTAATATCTAGCTTTACCATCATGCTCTGAAGTTTTGAAGATCTGATAGAATGAATTGCCTCATGTGCAACCACCACCCCTTCAAAAATAGATCTTCCTGGGGAGAAGCCGCCTTGTTCCTCTGAGATAACCAAATTTAGGACTATCTTACGTCTATTTGATATAACTTTGGCTATTACCTTGTAGATCATGTTGCATAGGGAAATTGGTCTAAAGTCATCAAAATTCATCTGTGGTTCATGCTTTGGGATTAGAGCTAGAAAAGTTATATTTAGGTCCTTTAAGATGAAACCCCCCTCGCGAGATTCTTTAACCACTTCCCAGATTTCCTTTCCAAAGATGTGCCATAATTTTTGAAACAACATGGCTGGAAAGTCATCTGGTCTAGGAGCTTTGTCTCCACCCAGTCCCATCAAAGCCTCTTCACTTCCTCTATGGATACAGGGGCAGCCAAATGTATGTTTTGATCTTCAGAGACAATAGTTGGGATAACCATTAACAACCTTTCATACATATGGTTATCACCAGTATTTGGATTTTTATTCTTTGAGAAGAAGTCCACAGCTGCCTTGTTTATCAAATCTTTTTCACTAACTTCCTCGTCGTGCTCATTTTGGATGCTGACAATATTGTTAAAAGCTCTGCACTGTTTAAGTGAGTTATGGAAAAATTTAGTATTGAGGTCACCCTCCTTTAGCCATGTCTCCCTGGACTTTTGTTTCCAGAAGATTTCTTCCTTCTTTAATAGATCCCCTAGAACCTATTGTAGTCTTTTTTCCTCTTTAAATTTTGCATCCTCCATGCCACTTTCAATTACTTTAAGGCTTAAAGCTATGAGTTTTGCTTCCACATTCTATTTTTCTGTGAAAATATTTTTGAAATGCATTCTTTTCCATATCTTCAACTGCTCTTTAAGGAATTGCAATTTTTTGAAAAAAATAAAAGCTTTATTACCTTGTTTGCTTGGTGCTTGTAGCCACCATTCTTCAATTAGACTGCTGAAACCTTTCGAAGTGAACCACATTGATTCAAATTTGAAAGGACAGTGGTCAGGGGTCTCTTCATGCTGGATTCTCAAACTAATGGGGAAGTGATCTGACCCTTGGAAGGGTAGAATCTTAGCATCACATGACCAGTTTATTTCCACCCAATTACCTCCTATAAAAAACCTATCTAGATTTTCAGCTATGTTCAAAAAACCTTCCCATCTATTTTTCCAAGTGAACTCCCCTTTTTTGAAGGGTATTTCCAGCAAACCACACTCCGTTACAAAGGTGCTAAAATCGCTTTGATTTTCACTACTCCATCCTTTCCCACCTTTCTTATCCGCTGGTGTTAGGATAACATTGAAGTCTCTGCCTAGTGCTACCACTTCATTGTCCATATTTGCCATAAGTGCTGTTAGTGTTTCCCATACACGTTTCTTCATTGCCCTATTGTTTGGGCCATAGATATTGATAAAGGAAATGCTGCAATGGAGATGTTTTATGTCAACTCTCAACCATTGCCAATTCTGATCCTATTGTAGAATTGTGACATCAATAGAATCTTCCTTCCAGAGAATTCCCAATCCTCTAGAAGCGCCTTGCGCCCCTACTAGAGCACACTTCCATTTTCCAAACTTCCTTTTGAAAAGCTCACAATCCTCCTCTTTTATTTTGGTTTCTTGTAGTAAGACTAAATCTAGTTTCGTTTGATCAAGGCATCGCTTTATCAAATGAATCTTGTCAGGGGCATTGCAGCCCCTGACATTCCATGATAGGGTTTTCATGGCTCCCGGGAAATGGTGCTGTAGCCATTTCCCAATCTCAATTTGGATTTATTAGCAGCATCCCCTGCAATTTTCATCTTTTCTCTGGTGGACTTAGCACCTCTCTTACCTTTAGGGCCAGTGTTTGGTTTTTTTTGGGTGGAGGCTGTTTGTTTGATAGACCTCTTGTCTAAAATTCCGGTGGATGCAAAGAGGCCTAAGTTGTTAATATCCTTTTCCCACAAGCCTTCTTCAGATTCAGACTCCCATTCTTCAAAGGTTTCCTCATTAGCTTTTTCCTCTTCCATAGAAACATTTAGGTTTCTGATTGGTGAAATCTCCATGTCCATGGCAATTCTCTGCTTCGCTCCTGTGTTAATGTTATGCTCTGGAGCATCCTGGGCCTGATCAGCCTTTCTTCCTACTTCTAGGGTTTGAAGGTGAGACATTTATTCCCTCACCTGAGTGTTCTGATTCTCAAAGGTGTCTTGAATGATTATAAAATTATCAACATTCTTTCCTAGGGCATGTTCCAGTCTATCAAGATTTTCTTTCTAAAAGCAAGATGACAATATTTCTGGGGATGGAGGTCTTTGTTCATTTTCCACATTCTCCTTTAAGAGTGAGACAGGTGTGCACTTCACCACTTGAGTCGATAGGCATCCTGAGGGTGTGTTAGCATTGCCTTTTCCCTCTATGAATGTTTCCTCAAGCACTTTTCTTACTTCTTTTCTCCATAAAGGTGATTCAGTTGCAACTCGCGCAACGAATTGATCAGCAATTTCTTGCTTAGTGATTTCTTGGTTTAGAGCTCTTCTTTCCAGTTCATCCATGAGTAAATCATCTACAGTGCCTTTGTCTTTTCTTGGGGCCTCAGGCTCCTGCACCACCTGCATATTTGCTTCATTTTCCTCATTCCATAAGGTGATGTTTTGTTCCCACACACCATTTTCTGTGCTGGGGTGATTTTATCCAGGATTGGTGAATGTTCCTGAATGCTAATCAGAATCCAAGGGTGGATCGAGGCATCATTTTTATTGATTACTTCCTCTATTCTGATATAGTTTCCCATACCACTTCCTATTCTCCTGAGTGTTTCCTCTCCCCAATACTTAACTGGGAGGTTGTGCAGACTCACCCATGCTGGGTATTCATTCAGCTTTTCACTTTGTGGGTTGAAATTTGCTACACAGTCTTTTAGGTAAATGCCCTTTCCTTCGACCATGTAGGGTCCGTTGTTCAAGATCCAATCCTTGTCTTCTTTCATAGCACATATGCCCAAATAGAAACCATTGGAGAGGGTTTTGAGCCGATAATCTTTGCCCCATATTATTCTGCTCCATGCTCTGATCTTTGTTATAGACAAACATTGGCCCAACTATTTAAAGAAAAAGGCCTTTTCTTTTAAAGATACACTAGCCTCTTTCCATTGTGCATCTAAAATTTTAAGGGTTGAGATAATCTCATACTTGATATTCTCCATTGCTGGTGTGCTTTGATCTCTGATCCTCCTTCCTTCATCCTTGGCCAAAGGGTCTCGCAGTTTAAAAAACTTGTGTGCTATTTGTCGAAAGTTGAAGTTCTTCCCTATCTGGTGGTAAGCAGACTTTTCCAAACCCCTGTGCCTCTTTTTCTCCCATCGCCTACCATTCCAAGACTGTTTTGGCCGCCATTGAAGGTTAGGGTTTCCCCTTCCTGGAAATAGGGGTTGAGAAGTTGATTGAAACCATGGTTGCATGCATTTATTGTGCGGCCATAGTTTGCCATATTGATTTTGATATGCCAGGCCATCATGTTTCTTGAAACCACTTTGACCATATTGGCCATTAGACTCTATTCGCCAAGTTGTAGGTGATCAATGTCGCCATCGTTCCTCCCGCTCTCGCTCCATTTCTTCAAAATTATTCAATTCTATTTTTTTACTAACATGCTAATCTAAATTCTTATTGAGTGGTTGTGTGCAGCTTGGATGCAGATACAATTTACACATCACATTTGCCAAAACAAATGGTCACACCAATCTAAAACAAATGAAAAATTATGCACTTAACACCCAATTTTTTTTGTAGGAGTAAGAATGAAACCTCAAAAGTCCTTAAAATGAGGACTCCCCAATAAATATTAAAATCTACAAATTTTGATGAATATAGGAAACATAATACCCTTCCTTGTATATTTAAGGAGATTCTCTTATATTTGAGAGAATGTGAATTTGGAGCTTTATATCGAGTTATATCACTATGTACAAAAGGCATTATGAGCCATGTGGAAGTAAGAACTATCCACATGTTTAGGGTATTTATGATAGACTATATTATTTAAGTGTCTTAATAAAATTATGCTTTATGATGCTTTTTACTCAAAAGGGTTTCCCCATGTATATATTGTGTAATGTGTACATTTTTTGTTGTATTATTCTCATCTTATTTATTTTATATCATGTTTATAATGATTACTATCCTAAGGTCCTAATTTCTAACATGGTATAAGAGCGGGTTTAACTGTACTAATAATTTTTACAGGTTTTATGAAAATATATGTTGAATTTATTGTAAGCCTCTTTATGTTCAATGAAAAATTTATAGTAAAGGCCCTTCCTTGCCAATTTATGTTATTTTTTTCAAATAATCTTATATTACATTAATTATATAATTGCTTTCATTGAGAAACAAAACTACACGAATAATTTAGCCTCATAAAATTTAATATTTAAACTTACATAAATGACAAATATTTGATACTTTTTAAAAGTCAACTTTGAAGAACATAAGAAAATCATTAAAGATAGAATAAAAAGTTCTCTATCAAAAGACTTTACAATAGAAAATTGTCTTACATTTTATATGCTATAGGAAGAAACAATTATTATTGGGAAATCTACATCATCTGTGATTGTCAAGAAAGAAGGAAATTGATATTTTTTAATTTTACATGCTTCTTTTGGATTAAGGTAAATGTAGGTTTTGAAGGGGCCCCAAAACCCTGTACACATCTAAAACTAAGGATAAAGCATTGAAGCTCCCCTAAAACAAAAAAAACAAAATAGACCAGCTAGACAAGCCAACCAGCTACCAAAACAAAGAACACCGCTGCAAAAGATAGAAGCGTTCTTAATTAGCAACCCAAAACCAAAATCCCAAAATTAGGATTTACTTTTAGTCCCCTTATTATGTGATTGAAGAGACATTTCAAATTAGGGTGAGGACCTTTTAGATTTTTTTGCCTTTTACCCTAGTTCATCAGTCTTCCACTTTAGAAGCCTCAATCTGCCACATCAGAACATACCCTCCCCTAGCACCCACTGCAAGAAGGAAATCAACAACACTAGTAGAGTCAACATCAACAGTCAGACCAATAGAAGTCCTGTTACTGTCTAACATAGAAATATCCACATTAATTCCAACAGCTTCAACAACATCCACCTCTTCCCCTTGGTGTAGGGGAACAAAGGGATGTCCAGTTGAAACATCTATATCTAGAATTGGGTCAACCATAGTAATAAAAATAGCAATAACAATAGTCTTCATATCCCCAATACATAAAAGTCCAGGAATAGTTCTAGCAGAATCCTCAGAAGGAGCCACACCAAAGGTTGTTTCAAGGATGAGAACAACAGTGCCAGCATGACCAACAAAAAAAACTAGAACCCTGGGAGCATAAGAACCTGACTTCCCCTTCTTTGAAGAGAATTTATCAATCGTATAATTCTGAGAAGAGGCACCAATCTACCATGAAGTGGTAATCTTCAATTTGTTCTTCTCAATATCACATTTAGCAGCAACGTGTCCTATTTTGAAGCATCTCCTACATCTAAAGGGGATACCTTCATAATAAAATAGATGTATCCAACAACCCTTAGGATACATCAACTTGATTTTCTCAGGTATCCCCTTAGAAGTATCAATTTCCACAAGGATATGAGTGTATGTAGAGTGAAAGAGGTCGGATGAGTTCTCATCTACCATCATAAAATATCCCAATACCTCACTCACTTCTTCTATCACTGAATCTAGCCACAAGTAAAGAGGGGGATTCGGGAGTCTCACCCACTAGGGCATCTTACTAAAGGTCTCAGTTTGGGTAAAATTCCCAATGTTAGGGCTTAACCATTAATGGGAAGAAATCCTCCCAACTAAAAAAACAATCATGCAGAATAATCTTTCTGTGTTCATCTGCTTCAAACTTAACAATGGAGAAACCCTTAGACATAGGGTAAAGATGGAAAAAACCAAAGACAATGGGTTCCCATTGCTTAGAAATCCAAGCATGAAGCCCAAGAAGATTAGGCTAATATCCCTTAAATTTTACATGCTTGTTAAAATAAAATTCCTTTTAAAATTACAATTGAATTTTCTTTTAAAAATTAATGATTATGCAAATAATTTTATAAAGGAGATATTAGAATTATACATCTAAAATGTATAATAATTATATAATCATTATTGACTATATTAATTATAGAAAGAGACATCTCTTACAATTGCAACATAGAGTTAAAGAGTCTGTGTACATAAAAAACAAGTTTGGGAGGTTACAAATGAAATAGGATGGTAGAAGTTTCTTATTGAGAAATTAGAAGGTGTGGTAAGACATTTTAGCTTATGCAACTCTACACTTATTTTGTGCAAAGTGAAAGCCATAGAGACTGCCATTATAATTAGCACACTCTCTCTTCTTCTTTCATTTTCATTTGGTACTCCCTCTTAACATTAGAAACCCATAAGAATATTGTTGTAGGATTATAGGCATGTATTATGAAGATATGTTGGAAGCAAACATTGATATTTTGTTTCTCTTGAAGAGTTAAAGTAATATTTTTTGAGATTGGTTGGGAGAAAGTTTTTATGGTCATTTTGGAACTAAATTTGTGAATGGTTGAGATGAGAAGAGTTCTACAATAATTTCCAGTGATAATGGATCTCTAGAACAAATCCATAGTGGTGTTGCACATGGTCTCAGGGGACCAATCGTAGAAAACTTTTGGGTGGCCAATGGACATGAAGGATTTTGTGATTGTATGAAGATAAAATTGTGGGACTAGCTAGAAGACGCTAAGAGGAATCATTTCACTTGGATTGTTCAAGGAGATTGTCATTGCAGTGTGACATATCTCTAAGTTTTTTGATTCAACTTAGCATTCTTCTTAGTATTTCTATTGGGTTTTTGAAGAGTCTCAATCTATCATGAAAATAATTTATCAATCTCATTCTATCAAGGTAATCATGTTTATGTGTCACATAAAGATGCAAATACATGTTGTATTAGAATGACCTCCTCCATATTGCCATGCTCTTTGAAGATATACAAGATTTTAGTTTCTTGTCAAAATTGACTTTTCTAAAAGTTGTAATTTTTTTTTGTGTATTTTTCAATACTATTCCGTCAAACACTTCTATTTTAGGATTCCAAAAACAAAGTCTTTGAGATCATCTTCGACACATTTCACACATGCCTTATATGGTTTATTTATTAAATGGAAAATATTTGTGTTAAAAATAAATCCCCACATATTTTTGTAAAGGTCTTTACTTTTATAAGTAACACACACAAGTCCTTAGTCATCTTCTTGATCTACATTGTGCAAATAGTTGTATCCCAAACTTTAGATAAATACTTGAACTATTATAAACTAGGGCACTACGATTGGAGAAAGGACTTCATCAATAATTTGATGCAAGAAAAGGTACCACATGTTTCACTTGGCAAAAAAAATTGCACATTATTTATTACATCAATTTTTGTCTTTAAAAGGTTCAAATTGTTACATGCATAGATCTA
Source organism: Thuja plicata (assembly GCA_018584345.1). Classification (NCBI taxonomy): domain Eukaryota; kingdom Viridiplantae; phylum Streptophyta; class Pinopsida; order Cupressales; family Cupressaceae; genus Thuja; species Thuja plicata. The sequence continues at coordinate 674,614 of MU223533.1, read as the reverse complement.
AGTTATAAAAATTAAAGATAATTTGCTAAATATTACAAACTTGAATAAAAATATATATAAACTCAGGCTTGAAGAAATATATATAAACTCAAGCTATGATGCACTACAATTTTAGCTAACAAGGTCTACAAAAGAGAGGTTAGATATCATTTAAGGGTAAGAGCAGATACAAGGAAGACAAGTAGGAAAGAAAGTATAAACATATATAGATAGACACAAGATATAGGTATCTAAGAAAGTTAAAGAAATTGTTACAATTACATTTCTTTCATATAAAAAGTAATAAGAAAAAAAAAAATCTTGAAGATTAATCATTACATCAAACATTCAATGCCTAACATGTATCAAAATCATGAATCTATTCTAATTTACTTTGAAAAAGTTGAGTCTGTTGGAAATAATAGGTACTGAGAGGGAGGGTGAATCAGGACTAACAAAACTTTCAGACTTTTACATATACCTTTAAACAGTAGCAAAAGAAACTTCCAAACTATGAAGCATATAACTGTAAGTGTAAAGTAAAAGTGTAATAATTAAAGTAACAACACATCCACACATATAACACTTAGATTTTTATCAGGGAAACCCTTGGTCGGAGGGAAACACCACGGTGGGGATGAAACCCACAATATTCTCACTACAATAGAAAAGTGTGCTCTGTTAGGAGCTTACAATATGTCACTTTCTAGGTGACTCACCCTATTAGGAGTGACTGATACCTTGCTATAAGTATCTACAATCCTATTACAGACTACCTTGTTAAAGGATTTAATTCCACTATTACAGTGTTCACCCGGTTAGGGGATTTACAATGAAGTCTTGTTAGAGACTACTCGGTTAAGGGATTTTAACTTATTGAAAATATTAGGAAAAGAAAAAGAGTAATTGACCTGTGAAATTCACTCCTAAATTCTAATCAGATCCTTTGATGCTCTGTTCTTGTTCTGAAACTGATCCTGAATCTTCTTTGAAATTGGCTATGCAATCGCTTTCCAAGATCTTACTTTTCAATAACACTTCAACTGTTCTTCAACAAAAAACATAACTCTGGCTATAGATATCATCTTATAGCCTTTTACCTTCAATTATAAACCTAATTAGGGTTTCTGTTTCTCTCCAAAATAGCTTTTTCAATCATAAATAACTCATTGAAATATTAAAATCTTAGCGCGTCGTCCATAACAAACTTCAAGTTGTTATCTCCAATGTAAAATATTCCTTCAATATTATTGGCCAAAATATGTCTTGAATTCATATCAAATCTATGCACAACTACCTAAAATTTGACTTATTAAACCCTTTAAACAATGTAATACATTTTTCATGTTGTCCAGATTCATTGAATCATGCACCGTTATAACCGATTTGACCAAGTAATCAAAATTGTTCAATAACCTTTACTTTTACTTGTTCACTGAACTGGCCGGTTGGTGGTATCTTCATTTATGCCTTTACCAATGTGACCTAAGTGGCATGGTCATAAATCTTAGTATACCTGTTGTCTTTATACCCTCCAATGTACCAATAGTAAACTTGTCTTCCTTAACCAATTTGTCCTTCACCTGTTATCCTGTTCACCGGTTACCTCTTTGACTTAATTTCTCTTTACCGATTGGTTATTACATTGTACTAGTTGGTATAACTTCATATACTTACACAAAAATTTCTTAGATATGTAATGGGTTTCCAAAAATCACAACCATACTCTCTAAGATCATCATCAATATCAACTATCAGTATTATGATATCAACATTCTGCCCCTTTGGCATTAATGGAAAAAACTTGTTCAAAATTTCAAAACTTCAAAATTCCATAACTACCTCTACTCCCCCTAAATCTTTAACTCCTATTTTTCTATATACTCCCTTTTTTTATCTACTTATATACTCCCCATTTTTTGACAATAATGTCAAAAACTATGATAAAAAATATATGTACAAGGGTGTTCATACCTTACAGTTTGTCAAATATAGCGTTGAAATGTACCTTTGTAGTGGAAAGCAAATGCTCCCATGACTCTTTTAGTGTTATCAGGGAAATGTGATGATCGTTTAAGCTTGAAGCTAGATCCTTCATACTATCAATTGTACTCATGCCTAGAGTACCTATTAGTACTTTAGCTTTCTTAAGATATGCTTGGATAATGTCCATGTGTGGAGTCAGAAATCCTTGTAATTTTAGCAATGTCATCCTTATTTTGTCATCTTCTGCCTTAAGTTCCATTTCATTGTGTGTCAATGCTTTCAAATTTGTAGTATGAGCCATCATGGAACTATTTAATGGGTCCAATTGGTTGACAAGTGTACTCAATTATGTTTCCAACTCTTCCTTCTTTGTCTTAATCTCTGTAGTGAAGTTGGTCAGAATAGATATCTTATTTTATTTTTTTCCAAGTTTAAGTAGGGGAGAAGGACCAATAGTCATGTAGGGTCCAATAGTCGATCACCCACTTGTGAATATTTTATCCAGTCTTACCACACATTTTTACTATATATTGTAATTAAATAATCAACATGTAAGTCAAACAATTTCTAAATATTGATAAAAATGGACCAATACTTGAACACATAAATAAATTAATTAACAAGTGAAATGAATAACTTTTTGTCTCAAATAAAATATAATAGCTATCTATTATATGCGTGTCACTTAAAAAATAATATGCTCACTTAATAAAATAAGATGATCACTTAAACAAGTATAGTTACCTTAGTGTACAAATACTATTCTTATGTGTACAACTATTGGGGTAGCAATGCATATGCATTAGAGTATTTCATAGTAACAATTTTTCTTATCATAAATTTAAATGGTGAGAACAATAAATCCCTTTTATTTTCCCATGAAACGTGTGAGATTGTCAAATTTTTTTTTAGTGTTCAATTATTGGTCCCTTTGTGTTGGATATAAGTTGTATTTTATATAATAATATGCTATTTTTATAACAACAAAATATTTTTTGTGTTGAAGCATTGGTCATTTACTGTCAGATATAAAAGTTAGATATAACAAATATTTATGATTACTAATAGGTCTTTGGTCCATTTAAGTTGCATATATGTTATATTTTATATAGAAATACAATATTCTACTAGTAACAAATGATTTTTTAAATTCAACTAGTAAGGATTTTTAGATTAAGTTTTTGTCAAATATTTAAAAAGTCATTTTTTTTACGCATTTCACTAGGTGTTCTATTTTAACAAGTTGTGTGATGAGTCACACCTTCAAACCTTAGTTGTAGGTAGTTAAGTGTCCACTTTATATTTCTAAAAAAATTAAGGTCTTACTATATTGCATGCAACGACTACAGGTTGACAAAGTTAGCCCTCACAACTAATGGTCCCTTTCCCCTAATGATTCCTTTAGTTTCTTAACCAGTTCAAACAATGAAACTTTCTCAAGTGCAATATTCTGTAGTAGTTTATCCATCATCTCCTTTTTCAATCTCTTCTCTTCTTGCTTGATCATCTCCTCTTCCATGTCATGATCTAAACTAGTAATTGCATCAACTAAGGTTTTGATTTGATCAATCATAGATGCTTCTTCACCAAGTTCTACATCAAGAACTAGATCAGCAAGTATAGAAACTGATTTCCTTAGTGTTTTCTTCTTGAACTTCTTCTACTTTACTATGTTCTTTTCAACCTTTTCTGCTATCTTCTTTGAAAATAGTATTTATTCTTTTGGTTTCACCTTATTAAAATCCTTCTTCAGAATAAAAAATTCTGGATCATTTTCTTCCTCTTCTTCTTCATCATCATATTCTTCATCATCATCTTCTTCATCATCATCTTCTATTCTCTTCCTTTTCTTCCTCTCACTGATATCCTTTGTGTTTTTTTGTGAGTCACTGGGGGTGTTATCCTTTGGTGTCTCAACTCCATATTTATTGATTTTCTCACTTGTACTAGTGTTACTTGTTTCCTTGTTTGTCTCTATGTCATGTTCTCGATCTTGTTGTTTTTCATCTCTTTTTTTATCCTTTACCTGTTCTGTTGTATCCTTTGGTTGTTCAGTGGTCCCAGTTACTTGTTCTATTTCCTTTTCCTTTTTTGCCTCATCGACCTTGTTTGCTTCTATATCAACTATATCATCATTGATCTCAATAGGATTTACATCAAGTGAAAACTGGAGTGGTATATCTTAAGCTTCATCTCCAACTATTGGAGAGTTGGGATTTTCAGTGATATCTTCAAGCATAACATCATCGATTGAATCTTTTGTTAGGTCTATATGATTAACCATACTTGCAACACTACTTAACACATCTATTAATTATTTAATAGTAAAAGTATTATCTACTTGATGTATCTATTACCTTTAGTTGATCCATGTTGAATATTCCTTTCCATATCACCACTGTCTCTTCTTCAACTTATTTCTTCTTCCCAGCTAGTAGTTTTGTAGCCCTATTACCAATACTAAATCTAACTTTATATTTCTCAAGTGCTTCATCTACTTCCTTTATTGTCAAATGTGTCATAGTATAGAGAAGTATCCTTTATCTTATCTCCTTTTCAGTTTCAATTATAGACTCCCATTTGACATTAATTGCTTCATATAGCTCATCAGTAATATGATTTTTGATTTGACTAGGTGTTCTGATGAATTTGTGAAAATTAAATACAATAGCATCTTCAATAGTTTTCTTATCTTCATCATATAAATTAGATAATTTAAAGTTACTAATATTACCTATCATTCCATGTTCTTTTATTGCATTAGAAACTTCTATTGCACTCTTAGGAATGTTGAATTTTGTCTTTCCAGACTTCCCCATGTCAGTGATTTCCTTCTCTGAATTATTTTTATTTTTCTTCTTCTTCATTTGATTGTCCTTGAGTTTTCCTTTTTACATATGTTTTTATCTTGACAGGTTGATATGCCTCAGGTGGAATAGGGTCACAAGATTTAACTTCATCACTCTTTTCCATACCAGACTCTTCTATCGATGGTAATTATTGAGTCATACTTTGAGTGTCTACTTGCTTCCTTTTTCTCTTAGAATAAGGATCTAGAATTCTCTTCTATTTATCACTTGTATAAATGCTACCTTCACTGGTAAAAAACTTATCTTCCAACTGACTTATGATCTTCTTTCCTTTTGTCTCTATTCTAGGCTTTTTGATTTGAAAGGTGATTATTTCATAGCCTCCTCAAAAGTGCCATACCTCTTTATTTTCTTGTTGACTAGTAGATTTAATAAAGCTTCAATGTTCAGGATTAAAAAATGTTCATCAGTCTCATATCTCATCTCAAGTATCCATGAAATTATGGGATCTACCGCTTGTATCTTACAAGTGCCAATATCAACTAGAAAACAAATAATATCTCTATACTTGTCCACAATGTGTGGAGGTATCATAAACCTCTTGTGCATTGTGTCCTATAAGTCCTTAAAATATCCCCACATAATATTGTTTATGTTATCACTTAGTTTTCCTATGTACTCATTGATTTGGTATAAAGTTGTTCTATCTATCTTCCAATTTACTATTCCTTTACCAGGGAAAAATTTTTGAACATAGAAGAACATACATACCAAAAGTGATCCAAAATTTAGTGATTACTTCTTATCGATTTGAATCATCTCTGCAATTGAACATCTTGATCTTCAATTTCCTCTATGATCATCTCTCTGTGATATTTCTTGGAATTAGTAAGTTGTCCAACAATCTTCGTTGATATTTTCCTTAGGGTGTAGGTTTCCCAATGCATTGAGAAACTTGTTATCAAATGAATCAACTCCTTGGTGATTTTGATTGGTTCCTCCAGCCATATGAATTGATCATGAAAATTACTCAAGACATATCGAATCCATTCATCCTTGAAGATCTCTGGTAAGTCCAAAATGTGTGTCAAACTATTTGTTTGAAGATGTTTAAAATTGCCTTTAAGTTCTCCGTTGTTACACATTGCTAAGTACTCCTTATGTATTTTCTCATTACCTAACTCAAAAATATTTCAATGGATAATTTTTCTTACATCTTCAATCAAAAGAACACGAGGTGGAATTAGGGATAGGGAGGCAGTTTTGTCAATTTATATCGCCTTCAATGGGTGTAGATTATGTTCTTGTTCTACCTCCTTTGTTATCTTGATCAATTTAGGTATAGCGATCCTTGAAGCCATAGTGATTCAACAAATTCCAGATTTTTAATTCAAACACACAAAATTCCTTCACACTTGATCACTGCTCTGGTAACTATCTTAGTCAGGGCTTCCAAATTCACATCTCAAATATCAGTAAGTTATTAGCTCAAATAGTTTGCACAATCAATCACAATATGAAATCACACTCTGCTCCTATAATCACTCTTCAAAATGCAAGGTAAATAATGAATAGGTTTTCCTATAATTTATTTTCCCAAAAAGTTGTCAAACAACTAGTTGGTACAAAACATTTAATGCATTTCTCTAATACAATTCTATCGATTATAACTTCCACCAGTTAATGCCAAATGTAGCATTAATACATAAATTTTTTCAAATGATAAAATCAATGATTCATAACAAATTATCTCTATTTAATTAATCAAAATTAACACCAATGCATCTCACTATGCAAATAGATATTACTCTCATCATTATAAGGGACTGATTAGATATAACAATGAAATCCAGTCCCTAAGCAAAACTCACTTGCTTAGTTTGAGGATGGATCTACTGATCCAGAGGATGGTGGGTTACCTATAGATGCATTGGCATATTCTTTACTTTCTTCCTTCTTCACCCATACCTTCTTCATCTCATTCCTCACTTCTTCAACATTAATAATATTTTTTACCTTTCTCATCTTCATTTCTTGGTGATCGGTTCTTGTATCTACAATCTCTTTGTAGATGTCCAATCTTATGACGATAAAAAAATGCCACACCTTTTGTGCTCTAGGGTCCAGCCTTACCTCTAGGATTCCTCAATTGATAATTCATAGCCACGTGTCCATAATTTCCACAAATAGTGCATGTGGCATTCATGTTTCCTTCTCTTCTTCAAACACTCACAAGTTTATTAGGTATCCTTGATCTACAATGTTCTTCCTTGTGTCCAAATTTTTTGCATGTAAAATAGTAGCCATTTAAAATCCTTTCAAATGATGTACTACAAGTCCTTGATCTGCACTCATAAGCTTGATGACCATACTTATTGCAATTGTAAAAATAAACATCAAAATGAGTAGTTCTTAGAACATTCACCAGTTGGCTTATACATAAATTAGAAATGTGTCTAGGATTTCCACAATTGTAACAAATGGGTTTAGTAGTTTTCTTACCTTCTGGACTGGTATAAACCTTAGGAAGCTTTGATTATTGTTCAGCAATAGACTTTGATGATTCTCCTTTTTAAAATTTGTTGTCATCGGTATATCCTAGGCTAGAAGTATCTCTAGGTTGCCTTTGAATCTTCAACTTATCATCGAACTTCAGTAGGCTTTGTTCATATTGCTTAAGTTTTTCATTTGTCTCTCTCTCAATCTTCAAGTCTTCTTTGAATTGTTCATTCTCCTGCCTCAGTGATTCACTTTCAACACACATTTGTAAGTTTTCTTCACTGATGTCACTTAGTTGTTCATTCAGTTCATGGTTCTCATGTATCAATCTTTTAAGTATAATATCCTTTTCTTTGATTAGTTCTTCAACATTCTTCTTTTTAGTTTTAGCAGTTCTTTTTGCATATTCAGTAGCTCTCATGCCTTGAAGCAATTTACACATCCTTATAGTTTGACTTTCTTGTTCTCTTTTCATCTTGGTTGCTTGTTCAGTCAGGATCTTGTGCTTTTCCAATAGATCTACTATTGTTGCCTCATCTTCTTCAGAGTTAACACTTCCTTCAGATAATTCATCAATTTTTTCTAGACTTTCTTTCAGTTGTTCAGATAATTATTTCCTTTTTTCCAATGAAGCCTTAATCTTGTTATTTAACTCCTCAATCATCTTCTTGGATGCCTCCAACTATCTTTCATTCATATATATTTCCATCTCCTCAGATCTACTCCCCAAGTTGTCAAAATTTTCCTCTAGATAGATTGAGCTTTGATACCAATTGTTGAAAATAATAGGTATTGAGAGGGGGTGAATCAAGACTAATAAAAATTTCAGATTTTTACATATACCTTTAAGCAACAACAAAATAAAATTCTAAACTATGAAGCATATAACTGTAAGTGTAAAGTAAAAGTGCAATGAATAAAGTAACAACACATCCACACACATAAAACTTAGATTTTTATCATGGCAAACCTTGTTCAGAGGGAAAAAACCATGGTGGGGATGAAACCCACAATCTTATCACTACAATAAAAAAAAGTGCTTTGTTAGGAGCTTACAATATGTCACTTTCTAGGTGAATCACCCTATTAGTAGTGACTGATACCTTGTTATAAGTATCTATAGTCCTATTAAAGACTACCTTGTTGAAGGATTTAATCCCACTATTACAGTGTTCACCCAGTTAGTGGATTTACAATAAAGTCTTGTTAGAGACTACCCGGTTAAGGTATTTTAACTTTTTGAAACTATTAGGAAAATAAAAAGAGTAATTGACCCATGAAATGCACTCATTGATGCTAATCAAATCCTTTGATGCTCTGTTCTTGTTCTGAACCTGATCCTAAATCTTCTCTGAAATTGGCTCTGCAATCATTGTCCAAGATCTTACTTTTCAACAATACTTCAACTGTTCTTCAACTACAACATAACTTTGTCAGCAACTATCATCTATATCCTTTTACCTTCGACTATAAACCTAATTAGGGTTTTTTTTTCTCTCCAAAATAGTTTTTTCAAGTACAACTAACTCATCAAAACATTAAAATCTTACCGCATCGTCCATAACAAACTTCAAGTTGTTATCTCCAATTTAAAATATTCCTTCAATATTATTGGCCAAAATATGCCTTGAATTAATAATCAAATCTATGCACAACTACCAAAAAATTGATTTATTCAACTCTTTAAACAATATAGTACATTTTTCATGTTGTTCAGATTCATTGAATCATGCACTTTCATAACCTATTTGTCTAAGTAATCAAAATTCTTCCATAACCTTTACTTTTACCCATTCACTGAACTGACTGGTTTGTGGTATCTTCATTTATACCTTTACTGGTGTGACCTAAGTGGTGCAGTCACAAATCTTAGTATACCTACTATCTTCATACCTTCCAATGCGTATCGATAGTAAACTTGTCTTCCTGAACTGATTTGTCCTTCACTTGTTATCTTATTAACTGGTTACCTTTCTGACTTAACTTCTCTTTACCAATTGTTTATTACATTGTACTAGTTATTATATCTTCATATACTTACAAAAATTTTTCTTACCTATGTAATGGTTTTCCAGAAATAAAAACCATACTATGTAAGATCATCATCAATGTCAATTATCAACATTCAGATATCAACAGAGTCCTACGTGTGTTATATGTTGCCATTTCCACGATGATTTTTGAAGTTAGTTTAAAGTTTTTATTTAGCAACAAGGTTTGATAGTGCTTTATTGGACCCTCATAACTTGATTGCATTAACACTGAAATGTTGTGAAACCAATTTTGAATGGATATAAAATATAACATATTACGAAAAAGTTATTTACTGAACAATGCACAATACGACATCCCATTTATATGGTAATCATTAACACTAGTCAGTATGAAGTTGTGTCTTTGTCTCTACCTATGTAAGAGTTTTTAAAGTTTCTCTCTCATGGTGCTGACAGAGGTTACTAAAGACAATATAGTGCAGGGACAATATTTCAATCCACAACAGTTTTTATTATTACATGAGGTTCTCTCTTTATGGGCAATAAGTTAAATAATGAATCATAAATTCTCGCTATTGTACAAGAGCTCAAGATGAAAACTTATCTAGCTTGAAAAAATGGACATGGAAGATGATTTCCTATTATTTTGGTGAATTTATCATTGGTTTTAGTGACAAGTGTTGACAGTGTGAGAAAAACTCTAGAGTAAGTTTGTTTATAAGTTGAGCACCATGGCCTCAATGTTAATGTATGTATGGACTCGAAGCATTTTAGAGAATTTTTAGGTCAATGATTTAGGTACTCAATTCTTGTTTGATGAAATTTACAATATTATATTTAAAATACAGATTTTATTTTACAAGTTGTAATATTATACTTTAGTTTTTAGTTCTATATATAATTATATATTGCTTAAAAAATTAAAATTAGACACTTTTCAATTTTGAATTGTCATATATTATTTTTAAATCAATAAAATTAATTTAGTAAATGCTAATTTATTCAAATAATTTATTAAATTGATTAATTTTAATATTTATTATCATGTTTAATTTTATTTAATCCCAATTGTGTTACAAACTTCTTGTGCTTAAAATTTCTTAGATAAATGTAATGTTATATGAAAAAATGAATCTTTTATTTTTAAAATTATTTTATACTATAATTTCTATTTAAAATAATAATATTTAAATTATTTCATTGTATTTATTGGGTAAGTGCACAAAGATGGGGGACCGAAAAGGGGGTATAAGATGCCACTTTTTTTTCTTTACGAAATCAGAAGACTCTAAACTTCAATGAGAAATTGAAGATAGTTAGACTCAAAATTTCAAGATGTGACAAGAACAAGAGTTGTAGTACTCTGAATCTAGTTTCTAAAATACTAATTTTTTTAAAATGGTGGAATTTAAGACCCTCAGAATGGGGGAGCACAAAAAGTGGTCCTATTTTTTGTGAAAAAACATAACATAGTGTCTGGTGTGCTCCCCCTAAAATGTTAATACTTTTTTTGAAAATTTTTAACCACTCTGGTGAGAAGTTAGCTAACACCACGTAGTTTATACTAGATTTTTTTGCTAATTTGTTTATAATATATGATTTTCTTACAAATTTTTGAAGTGTACACATACTTAAAATGTAAAATTTCTGTGTACTCCCCCTAGAAATCATTGAAAACTAATCGAAATTAATTTTTTTAAAAAGTGTGTAGAATGGAGTCTAGTTTCTAAAAAAGCAACTTGTTACAAAATTTGACAAACGAGCCAAAATCTAAGCCCAAAATACTACACATTGGTTTTTGACAAAAAATGAGCATTAGAGATGAAAATCTTAACATAAGGAGAATTCACAATAAATTATACTGTTAGATAGCTAACAGAGAGATGTAATATCATGTCATCTGATTTTATTGTTATTGAACCACATGCAAACCTGACGGGGAGCACACAAGAAAAAAATGTGAATTTTTTGTATGTTTGCTAAATAACATGTCTAAAACCTATTTGAATCCTCCAAGCCTTTAGGTTGGATCTCCAAGGAAAATACGAGTCTTAGGCTTGGTGGATTCCAGTGCATTTCAAAGTGCATATGGTAAATAGCACGTACACCCTATAGGGTGCACACACTATGCAAAACAAAATGTTGAAAAAAGTTGCATTCAATGAAATATCAAATTTGCTGTATTTTGAATAGCGTGTATGCACTAAGAGAGAGAGAGAGAGAGAGAGAGAGAGGTGATTGCACATGTTTTGTATTATAAAATTGTAAGAGTTTGTTACACCTTTGATAATTATATTATTGTGTCAAGTTAGACTCAAATGCATTTCATATCCCGTACATAATTTATAATCCTTGGGAATTCATAGAAAATGGAAGATTGATTTCCATGTAGTCCATGCCTAGTGCACTTTTTGTTTCCTAATGGGTCGTAGGTGGTCCTATGGGGCCTTAGGTCCCATTATTACCCATTAGGACACCTTAGGACCCATTATGACCCCTTACCACACATTAGTACATTGAATAGAAGTAGTTGCAATACCATGTTCATCAAGAATATTCCTTGCACCATGGAGTAATATATCATACAATTCATTAATAATTTCATTCTTAAAAGAATTCATAACTATATTCCCCATAGTCAATTTTATTCTTATTGTTGTAATACCTTCTCCTCAACTAAACATTTTGTAATCAACATGGGTTCTAATGTGTCTTAATGGGTCCTAATGCATCCTAAGGGTTCACAATGGGTCTTAAGGGGTTCTATGACTAGTTAGGACCCATAATGACCCCTTATAATACATTAGGACCACTTAGAACCCATTAGTGTGTCCTACAATGGTTAATGTTTTCTAAGGGGTCCTAATGGGTTATGATGTGTCCTAATGGGTCCTAATATGTCATAAGGGGTCATAATGGGTCGTAGGAAATCCTAAGCCCCTTGGGGCCCATTACAACCCCTTAGGACCCACTCGAACACCTTATGACCCATTAGGACTCCTTACCATACATTAGTATATTGAATAGATATATCTGTAATCCCATGTTCGTCAAGAATATTCCTTGTACCATGGAGTAATATATCATGCAATTATTGAATAGTTTCATTCTTAACATAATTCATAACTAGGTTATCCATAGCCAATTTTCTTCTTGATCGTAGTAATACCTTCTCCTCAACTAAACATTTTATAATCAACATGGGTTCTAATGTGTCTTAATGGGTCCTAATGAATCCTAAGGGTTCATAATGGGTCTTAAGGGGTCCTAGGATAAGTTATGACCCATTATAACCCTTTATAATACATTAGGACCACTTAGAACATATTAGTGTGTCCTACGATGGTTAATGTGTTCTAAGGGGTCCTAATGGGTTATAATGTGTCCTAATGGGTTCTAATGTGTCATAAGGAATTATAATGGGCTGTAGATGGTCTTAGGACCCATTATGATCCCTTAGGACACATTAGGATCCATTAGGGAACATCGAGACCCATTAGAACCCCTTACCACACATTAGTATATTGAATAGGTATAGTTGCAATCCCATTTTCATCAAGAATATTCCTTGCACAATGGACTAATATATCATCCAATTCCTTACTAGTTTGATTCTTAACAGATTTCATAACTAGATTCTCCATAGCCAGTTTTCTTCTTGATCGTTGTAATACCATCTCCTGAACTGAACATTTTGTAATCAACATGGGTTCTAATGTGTCTTAATGGGTCCTAATACATCCTAAGCATTCACAATGGGTCTTAAGGGGTCCTAGGACTATTTAGGACCCATTGTGACCCCTTATAATACATAAGGACCACTTATAACCCATTAGTGTGTCCTACGATTGTTGATGTGTTCTAAGGGGTTCTAATGTGTTATAATGTGTCCTAATGGGTCCTAATGTGTCACAAGGGGTCATAATTGTAACCACCTGGATTTGGTCTGCTATGACCATAGACCCTATTTTCCCTAAGTGTGATCATACCCCCAATTATGTTCAGACAACTCTTCAATCGACTGACATAATTCATTCAAATCAAATTTAATCTCCTAAGTGATGTAATCACTAAATTTTATTAATCACCTAAACCAATCAAATCAAATCAATTCAAATCAAACATGGCTAATGTAACTAATTTAAAAGGAATTAAACAAATCCCTATTATATCAAATCACTTGCAAAAAGCCTATCTTCTAGCCTAAGTTAATCTAATTAATTGGCTATAGTCCTAATTAATTGTCTAAAGCAATAAAAAACTTAAATAATTAATATTCATATTTTTGAATGAATATATTTAATATAATTCATTTCATTAATATTCCCCTAAACCCCAACCTAACTTATCTCAACCACCTTGACCTTGGGTTCAAACCCATCCCAACCTATTCACCCCATGCTAAATCTAATCCTAATCCTAATCCCATTCTAACCCACCTCCTAATGATGTCACATTCCTAAAAATGTGATT
>MU223533.1:647976-660809 GCA_018584345.1 Thuja plicata | reverse complement strand
TCCACCATTCTTCTTTAATGCCTTTGGCATTTAAAGCCTCTTACATCTCATTAATGGTTTTTGAAATTCCATTAATGACCCTTGTCCCCCCCCCTCTCTCTCTCTCTCTCTCTCTCTCTCATTTCTTCTATAAATAGAAGGAGTTTTTGAGCTCAAATGATCTTGAATTTTAGATTGAAAATGTATTGTTATGCTGTTAGGATTTATATAGATTCATGTTTCATTTAGTTTTCATGATTATGCATTGTTATAATCTTGATTTCTAGAACTATAATGCATGTTATTTATATATCTTTCTTATTTTTAATAGAATCTTTCATGCTAGGTTGTATATGTCACTGGAAAAGGCATAATCTAAGGGCTATTATGTTGTTTTTCACACTCCTCCCAGTTAGAAAGCAATAGATTGATTTTAGTGGATTTCCATGCTTTACTAACCCTATTTTAACTAACATAATGATCTATTGAAATGTTGTGTCACAGGTAATAGGTGCACTATTTCACACACATTTTTGGCACCCACCGTGGGGCACGATTCTGGATTTTGCCTCATTTTAACTCTATTTTCACCAATTTATCTTCCTAGTTTTTAGGTCCAGAGTCATTTTTGGTAGCAGAAGCTCGCATCCAGGATACACCCTCGCACCATAGAAATCGAGGCTCGCATCCAAGATTTCCTGGGTCATTTTCAGTATAGGATCAATTTTGGTAAACACTCTATCACATATGGTAGCACTAGAGGCTTGCATCTGGTTTGTTGCATCGTTTCCTGTAATTTTAGGATCACATTTGGTTGAAATTTTTGTGAAATTCATTTCCTAACCCCTAACACTTTAACCAATTGTCGATTTGATCTTTTGACAGCCTAACGAGTGCTTGCAGGTTGCTAAGAAGGAAGTAAAAAGACTTGGATAACATGTGTGTTTGCAAGTGTTTTAAACTAATTTTAGTACTAACCATTTACAAAGATTTTTTTTCAAAACTTAAACACATTTTCTCAACTTTTGTTAAAACAACCAGATTACTATGCTCTTTTCCTTTAAGGAAAATTAGAAAATCAGACGTTGGTTTAACACTTGTAAAGGAATTTGGAGATAAATGGACAAAGAAATTCACACTTTAATTCATTTTGGAATAAGTAATTGAACAAGGAAGTCACTAAATCTTGTGGGATAATTGAACAAGTTACATCGTTTAATTCATTTTGGGATATGAAATTGAACAAGAAAATTGCTTAGCATTGCGAATAATTGAACAAAACAAATTTGCTTTCACGCATCCTGTTTTCATTAACTTAGGAATATCTAAATCAAGCTCAACATAGCTTGAGGGAATGAACATTGATTTACGTGTTTTGGGAGAAAATGACATAGATTATGAGAGTATGCTCTTCTTCTTTTGAAGAATCATAAATCTAGACATCCTACACTCGCCAATCCTTTGTATGCTTATTTAACAGTAGAGGGCCTGCCGATTGAGGAAAAAATATCCCAGGAATGAACCAAGTGAGGATAGGTTTTATGCCAACCCTTCCAACTCACTATAAATAATTGCTTCCTTGTAGGCCAAAGCCTCAGAAGATAGAGCTGATTTTGTTCTTGGAATTTCAACTTCATTCCTTGAACATGCTTGGGTATGTGTAGAGCAGAGCTGCTTGAATCTTGCTTGTGAGACTACACATATTTGGGTACTCATAGGGATATATGCCTCAATTTTTCCTTGTAAAATTATATGGGAGATGGTTTCAAATGAATTGCCCCATCATAAACAATGAACTTTGTAGACAAACTACCCGATTCATCCATGAAAGGGTGATAATCCTTGTGCAAGGCAAAAAGTAATTGCCCCAAGACACTCATCATATTGTGCCCTCAATTGCATTTGGAGCCAGCTAATACAACATCATAACTGGAGCCATTGTGTGCTTGGTGATGGCTGTATTCTAATTAGCATTTGAGTGTGTACCTAAGTCAACGAGCAAGGATTTTCATCCTCCACCTAGAAAATAGGGCATAAGGATGTGTTTCTTCCCCTAACAATGCATATTTTCTTGATGTATCTGAAATATCTGTAACAAGATAAAATCCTTCAAAACAAGCAACAAACTTCAATCCTTGGTCTACACATGTGTTTTTCACTCACTGGAAAACCTCTGAACACGATCACAGATCAAACAAACTTCATGCACTTCCAAAACAAAATTTTCAAAACTGGCAAAATCTGACAGAGACATTAGAAACTTGCATACCAGATTTCGTGGCTCATATTTAGTATCCTGGCTCGCACCTTGTAAGAACTTCATCACATCTAGGATAAAAGGTTGCATTTGGTCCATCAAAAGCTCACATACTGTATTTCCTGGCTCACATCTAGGGGCTCGCATCTAGGACAGTAGGCACTTGCTAAATAGTTTCTCAGGAAAAATTTGTTGATTTGGGTACCCTTTTGGCTCTTTAGTTTGTCCCTATTGTCTTTTCTGGTCTTCTCATTGCTGTGTCAAAACACTTTTTTAGACATCTACCTTGCATGTCCTGTTAGTCTCTCACAATCAGTCTCAATACGTATGGTCTATCTCCTTTTCAAAACAACTTGATTCCCAGCTCACTATCAAGGCATTCTAATTCTCTGATGCTGGAATCATTTACTTTCACCAAAATACAAATGATACTTCCACCTAGACACACTCACTTGAATGATTTGGGATACTACCTGACACTATCAGGAAACTTTGACAAAGTTGAGATACAAATACATGGTTAACATAAGTGTCAATAAGTACACATCTAAAGGATCGAGAGTACTTCCTAAACCACTACAGTTTCAAGGAGAAACATCTCACAGTTCCCTACTTGATCTAGACTTTCCAGAAATGGATAGGTCCACTCGTAGATGGAGTGAGGCTTTTGACAAATATGACAATAGAAAAAACCAAAAGCATGAAGATATAAATGAAGAGAAGAACCCACATTTGACTATCCTATATTTGAATCAGGCAGTGAGGAAGACATCACTGAAGAAGAGTACAATAAACTCAAACAGAGCAAGAAATTCCAAAAGATAATGGAAAAGATGATTGAAAAAGATAAAGAGAAATACTTTCTCCATCTAGCATCCACTAGCATAAAGTTACCCAAGGATTATGATGTGGAACAACTAAAAGAAAAGGAGGTATCGACTCCTATATCTATTCTTTCCAAACAACTCACCTTGATGCAAACAGAGCTTGCGACTCTCAAATAGGAGAAGGCTAAACCCAATAAAAAATACTCTGTGGACTCCATTTGTCTATTTCCTTTCAACAAGAGTATCACTATGGTTCCATTCCCTCCCAACGTGGCAAGGCCAAAATATGACAAGTATAAGGGAGAGACCAATCCACATGACCATGTTAGACAATTTTGTGCTCTTAGCATAGAGTACATGCATGAACCTACATACCTCATGCAGCTTTTTCCTGGAAGTCTAGGAGGCAACGCCATTGAATGGTTCTCAAAGCTTACACCTAAGGTAAAAAATTTTGAGGAGTTAATTCAAAATTTTATCCAACATTACTCCTATAATATATAGCATGATGTGACTATGATGGACCTGTGCAACACTAAACAAAATACTGGCAAATCCTTTACCCACTTTCTACAAAGGTGGAGGAAAATCTTTGCACGGTATTCAAGAGCTATTCCTGAATTTGAGAAAATAGAAATCTTTGTCAATAACTTGGTACCTAAGTTAAAATACACATTGCAAATACAAGACTCCCCTAGCTTCAACAGTATGATCAAGAACACCCTCCGTATCAAAGAAGTTATGGTAAAAAAGGGAGATATCACTCTTCAAAGTGAAAACAAATCTAACAAATCCAACTCCAAACCTAAATAGTGGAAGCAAAAAAAAATGTTGTCAATGATGGCGTAGTAGACGCATCCAATGTTGATCCTAAAACTGAGGTGTTCAATCTAACGAACAACATGCAAGCAAGCAAAGATGCCAAGGTAACGACCCCATACCCAAAGAAAACAATGATAATAGCAAGGGTCGGCCATGGACTTCAAAACCTCAAAGAACATTCACTCCTTTGGGAGAACCTCTCAAAAATATTTTGAAGACACTATTAGACAACAAAGTTCTCACAATCCCAGATTCCAAACCATGGGAACCAATGGTCAAACCAAGGTGGCGGGATGATAATTCTTACTGTGTCTTTCACAAAAACAAAGCACACAAGACTAACAACTATCTTAAACTCAAACATGTTATCCAAGACCTTATTGAAGGAGGCAAGATCAAAGTGGAAGGACACACTACCAACAAAGATCATACAAAATTTAACAAACCATTCCCTAATTACGAGAAAGGGGAAGCATCTAAAGGAAAAGCTAATGAAGTAAACTACACTTACTCCAATAATGATAACGTGATCAATATGCTAGACATTAAAACTAAATCAATTAATGTGGTCACAATCAAAGGTGTTAAAGACACATCTTTCCAATCGAATGTGGTGACTTAGAGCCAAGCACAAGTCATGATCAAAGGAACCAATTCCTCACCAAAAATAGCATCAACGTCCAAGGTTCCTATTTACTATTCCTAAACCAACAACAAAACAAATGGTGACTATTCCTATAGCAAAGTATGACTTGGTGGACCAATTGCAATGAACCTCTGCTAAAATTTCCATTTTTGAATTGCTTAAAATTTCCACAGTGCATAGGGAAATCCTAGAAAAAGCCCTACATGCCACAAATGTACCAAAGGACCTTGACATAGACAAATTCCAAGTGATGGTTAATCACATCTCAACGCCACATTACCTCTCCTTTTCTAAAGAGGATGATAAATCATTGACACATCCCCATAATCAACCCCTTCATATTGAAGTCCTCATTCATAAATCTCATGTTAGACTGGTATTGATAGATGGAGGCGTAGGACTGAATATTTGTGCCCTTAATCTAATCAAGAAACTGGGTCTTTCAGAACAAACCATTCACTCTAGAAGCAAAGACACTATCAAAACTTATGATGAGGAAGAAAGATCCTCTAAAGGTCTTATTGTTCTACCCATCAGTGTCAGGTCGATTGAAAGGAATGTCATATGTCAAGTTTTGGATCTACCCCTAGCTTATAACATACTATTGGGGAGACGTTGGATCCACAAAATGCAAGCTGTGCCATCTACTTACCACTAGTGTATCAAGTTTCCACATAATGGGGTGGAAGTAACAATTCCTACAGATACTAATTATACTTTCAACAATATCAAGGCAGGTAGTATGATTCCACATAAAAAGGAAGCTATGGATGAAATTGCTCCTGAGACTACCAAGGACATGGTTATGAAAATCTTTGGGAAGACCTTAAAACTTGAATAAATAGGTATGGGAGAATACAAGCTGGACATGACCCTGTCATTAACAGAACTTCTGGTGTCACCAAGATCCTATGGAAAACCTTCCTCGTCATTCACACTACTGCATCTCAAATTGCAGAAGTCCATAAAGAAACTAGCATGGTTAAGGAATCCACATCTTCTTTAGATAACACAGAAGAACAACCAATCTTGGCCTAGCTTTACAAAGGAGAACCGACGGAAGCTGATGTAAAACATGTGGAAATATCCCTGAAGAAGTATGGTAAAGGGTATGACCTCCTCACACAAATGGGATACAAAGGAAAATGACCTCTAAGCGACACAAGATGAGGAATTATTGAACCTATACACATGGAGTTTAGAAATACCAAAGACAAAATAGGACTAGGTTTTAATAATGAATCTAACAAACCCACTTCAAAAGATAGTCCCATCTTTGACAAAGGGAGTGATGAAATAGAAGAAATAGAGCTATAAAAATGGTCCTATGAAAGGTTATTACATGTTGGCACATAGAATCCTAACTATCAAGGAGAGCGCTATGTACCAAGCTTTGAGATACCACAAGATATTCACATACCTTTGTTAGCATAGGCTCCTATTCAAGAGGTAGGAGACACAACAAAAGATGGTCCAGAGATACCATTGATAACAATGGCTATGGAGAGAACACCCTAAAAACATGATTCACATCCTAACTGGGGGCAGTTAGTCACAATCACACATGTCCTTGATTTACCACACTTTGATCCATAGGTGGCTAATCGAGTACATTAGATAACTATTGCATAATTCTTAAATAGGTCTGATGACAAAATAACAGACTCTCATGATTATGAATGGGATGAGCTATCTATCACCATTGAGGACATTGAAATAGATGTGATTCACATGTTTATAGCTCCATCAATACCCAACGAGCATCCTAATACTACCCCCAAAAATATTGATATTCCTGAAGCAGAGGAAGAGTTCTTTCCCCCAATCATTGATGGAGAGACTGGTGTTCTCGTAAGTCTAGAAGAACTTCAGAGGTGACAAGCAAGAAGCATCCTTTTACAGAGAGATGATGATGAAATTTGTATTGACGATTCACTAGAGTTTGGTCCACATATAACTAACAACGACCATTTTAATGACGATCTAACTCTTATCGATCTAAACATCGATGAACATAAATTAACAGGATATGTCATGTCAATTAATAGTCTTGATGCTAATGCAATGTTGTCCTTCCCAGAGTCTGACTCCTTGTCTTTAATAAACCCTGACCTAATTGATTGGAATAAAATAGATCCTACTCCTATCCTTGAATTTCCCAATGAGTACACCTTGGCTTGCTATCTAAATGCTTGTGAACCTTACCCTTCTTCCACCAATGCAAGGAGTGTGAACATGTCACAGGAGGATATCAAGTTTCTTAGTCAAAAATTGAAAAAGAAAAAGAAAAAGGGAACTGACGGTGAAAACCATGTTGTGGCAGTGTCAGATCCTAAAATAGTAAAACAAAAGACGTATCTGATGGTGAAAACCTCTCAGAGGTGCCAAAGGATGAGATTCTTGATATCCTTCCTGAGCACTTTCAAGAAAGGTCTTCAGTTCTGATAGAACCAACATAGCTAGTTAATTTGGGCACAACTAAAGATCCTCAAATAGTACACCTAGCACAATATTTGTTAGAAGAGGAGAAGACACAGTTCACTGAGTTCCTGAAAGAGAAGAAGATCAACTTTGCATGGTCTTATACATATATGCCTGGACTGGATCCTGAATTGATAATGCACCACTTGTCTATAGCTCTCGGTATCAAACCCTTGAAATAAAAACTAAGAAAAATGCATCCTCATGTTGTATTATTAGTAAAGGTAGAGCTAGAGAAATTGTTGAAAGCTGGATTCATCAGAGTCATTGCTTATGCAGGATGGATCTCCAATGTGGTCCCAGTGTCTAAATCTGATAAATCTATCTGGATCTGTACAAAATTCAAGGACTTAAACAAGGCATGTCCTAAGGATTATTTTCCACTGCCTAATATTGATATGATCATAGACCTCACAATAGGCTACCAAATGTATTCACTAATTGATGAGTTCTCAGGCTATAATCAAATACAAATTGCCCCTAAGGATCAAGAGAAGACTGTATTTACATGCGCATGGGGCACCTTTTACTGGAACGTCATGCCATTTGGATTAAAGAATGCCGGTGCTACATATCAAAGAGCAATGACTACTATATTCCATGATATGACGCATAAAAACATGGAAGATTATGTAGATAACACCTTAGCTAAATCCAAAGAAAGGAGCACTCATATTGATGACTTAAGGAAGATATTGGATCAAATGGAGCAATTTAAACTCATGCTCAATCCCAAGAAATGTGCCTTTGGGGTCCAATCAGGAAAGCTCTTAGGGTTTATTGTTTCAGTGAAAGGAATTGAAGTAGACCCGAAAAAGGTTAAAGATATACTAGAAATGACTCCTCCATGTAACAGTAGTCAAATGAGAACATTACAAGGGAGACTTCAATCAATTAGAAGGTTCATGTCACAACTTGCTGACAAAGCACAACCCTTTACCAAATTGCTACATAAAGGGGTCACCTTCAAATGGGATGAACACTGTGAAGCCAACTTCAGAGAATTAAAAGAGTACCTAGCTACTCCTCCTATTCTTATGGTGCCTATTCATGGAAAGCCATTACTCTTGTATATTTCAGCTACAACTACATCACTAGGAGTATTGCTAGCATAAGATGATGAAACTAAGAAAGAAAGAGCGATCTACTACATCAGTATAACACTAGTCTCCTATGAACTCAATTATAACATTATTGAGAAAGCATGCTTAGCCATTGTCTTTACACCACAAAAGTTGAGACATTACATGCTATCACATACAGTCAGGCTCATTGCCAAGATTGAACCTTTGAAGTACCTCCTGAGAAAAATAGCATTAACAGGACGTCTGGCAAAGTGGGTCCTCATTCTGAGAAAATTTGACATTGAATATCTAGACCGAAGAGCTATTAAAGGACATGTCCTCATAGATCAATTGGCTAATTCACCGCTTCAAGATGATGAACCTTTAAGGATTGAATTCCCTGATGAGACCATTATGCATCTAACTGAGTATCCTTAGAAAGTGTACTTTGATGGTTCTTTAACACAACAAGGCTCTGGAGCAGGAGTTCTGGTCATGAATCCTCAAGGCTAAAAGATACCCAAGTCTTACAAGTTGATGTTTCCATGCACGAACAACATTTCTGAATATGAAGCATTGGTAAACGGTCTTAAACTTGCTATGGAGTGGAAGATTGTAGAGTTACACATGTATGGTGAGTCCCAGCTCATTATTTATCAAGTCAATGGAGATTATCAGACAAAAGATGAGAATTTGACACCCTACAAACAACTGGTTGACGACTTAAAGAAGTACTTTGTCTTGATCACATTCCAGCAGGTCCACATAATAGAGAACAAAGCTACAGATGCTATGGGTACCTTGGCATCCATGTTACAACTAGAGGAACATCAATTCCACTATGAATTCTTGGTGGAAGACTTATCCTATCCTGCCTTTGATACCCTTGAATACCAAGTAATCTGTGCCTTGAACACCCTAGACCAATCTCGGTATGCTAATATCATTGCTTACCTAACTGACCAAACCATTCCCACTGATCTATCGAGAAATGAAAAAAGAGCGTTGATTAGGATAACATCACATTATGTCCGCATAACTAATAACTTATATCGATGAGGTCTTGATGGTATGCTTCTTAGATGTTTAGAACTCAAAGAGTCAAATCACGTGTTAAAAGAAGTCCATGAAGGTGTATGTGGATCACATTCAAACAATTTTTCACTAGCAAAGAAATTGCTCAGAGTAGGCTATTACTAGTCTACAATGGAAAAGGATGCTATTCAATTTTCCAAAACATGTCATAAATTCCAGACACATGGAAATCTCATCCATACTCCTGCCAGTGAACTTATACCTTTCATTACACATTGGCCATTTCAGCAATGGGCCTTTGACTTGGTTGGACAAATATATCCCAATTCTTCAAATTGACACAAGTTCATCATTACAACCACTGCGTATTTTACGAAGTGGGTCGAGGCCGTGCCGCTAATCAAATTCACTGGTAAACAGGTGGCTATGTTCATTTTAAACTACATTATTTGTAGATATGGGATACCCTCATCAATTATAATAGACAATGGGGGCCAATTTAAAAACCAAGACATTGATGACCTTTGTGAACAATTCCACATTACTCAACATTGATCCTCATTCTATTACCCTCAAGGTAATGTACACATTGAGGCATCTAACAAGAATATTCTCAAAATCCTACATTGAATTGTGAGTAAGTCTGGAAGAGACTGACATCTACAACTAAATCTGGCACTATGGGACTACAGAACAAGCATAAGAACACCAATTGGAGCCATGCCATTTTCCTTGGTCTATGGCGTTGAAGCAGTACTACCTATTTAGGTTGAAATCCCATCTTTGTAGATATCTTTACAAGGCCTTGTTACCGATGAGCAATACCGCATCGATAGGGTGAATGCACTAGAATTAATTGATGAGCGCAGGCAGCAGGCATTTGATCATCTGAAGGTGTACCAAGCGTGAATGTCCAAGGGGTACAATAAAAAGGTTAAACCATGCTAATTTCAAGTGGGGGATCTCATCCTAAAGGAGAATCCTAAGAACCAACCTAACAAAGAGAATAAAGGAAAGTTTGAGCCTAACTGGCTGGGACCTTATGCTATCACTTCTACTTTTGGGACTGGAGCCTATCAGCTGGCTACACTCGAGGGAGATGTCCTTCTGGATCCTATCAATACTATACATTTGAAGCGGTTCTATGCTTGATGTTTAGCTAGCAGAGCCTATATAGTAAATAGTTCTCAGAAAATACCAAAAACATTCAGAAAATTGATCCTGAAGAAATCCTAAAATAGTGGAAAAAGTCCTGAAGAAAAGGTATCTTTGGTGAAAACCTGGCAAACAGGCACCTTGATACTACAAAAACATTCAAAAAAGCAAAAATAGCAAAAATAGAAAAAAAAAAAAATTGAAAAAGAGAAAGGTGCCTTGATAAAAACCTGGTAAAATAGGCATCCTGGTAAAAAAAGAATATTAAAGTTTTTCCAAGTGGTGAAAACTTGGCAATCAGGCGTCACTTGTATTCTGTGCTCCATCTATCAATACACTACTAATACTAAACCTTCACGATTGCACCTGTGCTAAGAGTTGACTTTGTTTCCTTACGAAAATCTTATCCTCACTTGGGATTTGTCTATATTTCTGTCTTAGGATCAATTCATTCTGCATTGGGGACATCTTTTGCTAGAATATTAGGTCACATCTGCTAGGTCATCATAGGATGTTTTGTCTTGTGACACGATGATACTCAATGCTTTCACTAAACTGTCACTTTCACAAAACAAGGCTGGCACAAACATTGCACTAACATGAATGGTGTTCCTAAGACCTACATTGGATTGCAAACAGGAAGAAAGTTATACACAGACATGGAACACATATTGCTTGAATTCCAACTTTTGATTGAATCTATACTGCGCTTGAAAAATGAATCAATAGTATTTCTCAATACTACCTAAACACAGTTTGATCTTGGTTTGATTATGACTCTTTTATGTACCCATGAAGTTTTCACTGGGGGCATCTAAGGAGTTATGAATTTTATTTTATTGATTCACAATTGATAGTTGTTATGTCTTCCGAGTTACTCCATGATGTCTGCAGAAAGACAAAGAGTCGCAAGGACAGGGGGCATAACATTTTCTTGATTTTCCCCATATGGTAATTGTTCCAAATGATCCTATAACTTTCACCTAACTTTGATGTTTATGGTAAGAGCTTCCACCATGAGTGGATAGCCGCATATATCTCAATCTTTGTTATGTGTAAACTACGGTGAGGTTGGAACAATTTCCTTGTCTTTTTTCTAAACTTAGATTCTCACTAAGGTATACAAAACATAAATGTACCCAAGGATATGAATTTTAAAGGTCATTGTAGGTCCAATATCTTACCTTATTGAGATTCTGAAATAATAAAAGGAAGGTGACTATTTTGTCGTCCTGACTTCGATGCCTTGATGCCTAAGTCTATTTCTGACATTTCATCCAATAAACATAGTATTCATACTTTCATAATATTAGTGGGTATTAGTGATTGTTGTACTATCAGGTGGTATCCGTTCCAAGCAATGCCCAATGATGATAAAAATGTTACAATATCTGCAAATCAGTGACAAGTCCTAAGAGTCTGCATATAGCTGCATTTAGGGATTGCATGATTCATTTTTGAAAGAAAAAAACACATAAGGAATTTGAGCTCAAAATGATTTCAATTTTCTTCTAAATCCAAGTTAATGACATAATCAATGATTTCCAAAATCTTTGATCTATCGGGAACGAAATCAAACTCACCTTTTAAAACGTGATTAACTTGGTACCTGTGTGTTTTCACAAAAACACACCTTCATTCCTTCATTGCTTCTAATTCATTCTTTCTTGACCTCCCCAACCCCTACAAGTTATACGTTCATTCAATAGAGGGATTTTATTTCTTTCCTTCGATTTCATTCCCGAGGGGGCATGATCACACTATATTCAATCAAATTCTAGCTCGAAACAACATCAAAAATGACTTCGTTATCAAACAACTAGGGGCATAAAAATTTCCTTAACTAAGTCAATTCTGTTGGATAGAAAGCTTTAGTTCTCATAAGCTGGATATCTTGTCTTTCCTCATTTTAAAAAGATTCTTACTAAGCTCCTGGCAGCTTCATATTGACTCTTGGATGACACCAAGTTCACAATCAGTATTATCAATCTTTGGACGACAACCAATTTCAGAATTGGTATCTTTAAGATATTTTATTGACCTTTGTATGACAACCAAGTTCAAATTCAATTCTACCAGTTAGTTCAATCAAGTGCGAGACTGATCTCATTAGGTATTTCATTCGATCATGAGCGAAATTCTCAATCTTTCTGAAGTCAACATAAAAAAACTTTCATTGAATCAATGCGCTGCTTGCACATCAATTCAAAGAGGGGAAAATGTAACCACCTAGATTTGGTCTGCTTTGACCATAGACCCTATTTTACCTAAGTGTGATCATACCCCCAATTATGTTCAGACAACTCTTCAATCGGCTGACATAATTCGTTCAAATGAAATTCAATCTCCTAAGTGATCTAATCACTAAATTTTATTAATCACCTAAGCCAATCAAATCAAATCAATTCAAATCAAACATGGATAAGGTTATTAATTTAAAAGGAATTAAATAAATCCCTATTATATCAAATCACTTGCAAAAAGCCTATCTTCTAGCCTAAATTAATCTAATTAATTGGCTATAGTCCTAATTAATTGTCTAAAGCAATAAAAATCTTAAATAATTA
>MU223533.1:614677-647857 GCA_018584345.1 Thuja plicata | reverse complement strand
CTAATCCTAATCCTAATCCCATTCTAACCCACCTCCTAATGATGTCACATTCCTAAAAATGTGATTAGGAACTCAACCCACTTGAGAAAGTCAACTTTCTCAAGTTTGACTCCCTCTAAGTCCACCTACTCAAGCTTGCCTCTTACACCCTCACCATGCCTCTTAAATGTTTGCATTTAATGCATATGCCTTCCACCATTCTTCTTTAATGCCTTTGGCATTTAAAGCCTCTTACACCTCATTAATGGGTTTTGCATCTCCATTAATGACCCTTGTCTCCTCTTTCTCTCCTCATTTCTTCCATAAATAGAAGGATTTTTTGAGCTCAAATGAGCCTGAATTTAGATTGAAAATGTATTGTTATGCTGTTAGGATTTATATAGATTCATGTTTCATTTAGTTTCCATGGTATGCATTGTTATAATCTTGATTTCTAGAACTAGAATGCATGTTATTTAGATATCTTTCTTATTTTTAATAGAATATTTCATGCTAGGTTGTATATGTCACTGGAAAAAGGCATAATCTGAGGGCTATTATGTTGTTTTTTACACTCCTCCTAGTTAGAAAGCAATAGATTGATTTTAGTGGATTTCCATGCTTTACTAACCCTATTTTCACTAACGTAATGATCTATTGAAATGTTGTGTCGCAGGTAATAGGTGCACTATTTCACACACACAATAATGGGTTGTAGATTGTCCTAAGACCCCTTAAGACCCATTAAGACTCCTTATGATACATTAGGACCCATTAGGACATCTTAGGACTCCTTACCACACATTGGTATATTGAATAGATGTAGCTTCAATCCCATCTTCATCAAGAATATTCCTTGCACCATGCAGTAATATATCATGCAATTCCTTAATATTTTCATTATTAACATAATTCATAACTAGATTCTCCATAGTTGGTTTTATTATTGATTGTCGTAATACCTTCTCCTTAACTAAACATTTTGTAATCAACATGGGTTCTAATGTGTCTTAATGGGTCCTAATGTGTCCTAAGGGTTCACAATGGGTCTTAAGGGGTCCTAGGACTAGTTAAGACCTATTATGACCCCTTATAATACATCAGGACAACTTAGAACCCATTAGTGTATCCTATGATGGTTAATATGTTCTAAGGGATCCTAATGATTCCTAGTGTGTCATAAGGGGTCATAATTGGGAATAGGTGGTCCTAGGACCCCTTATGACCCATTACAACCCATTAGGACACTTTAGGACACATTAGGACACATTAGGACATGTTAGGACCCTTATCTTATGATTACCAATAATTTTGATATTGAGGACCCTTTAAAACCGCTAAGAATACATTTTAGGGGTCCTAAACGGTCTAAAGGGGTCATAAGGGGTCCTAGGATAGATTAATCCCCTTAATACTACTTACGACCCTTTAAGACCCCTAAGAATACATATTATCATTCCTAAGGGTTTGTAAGGGGTCATAAGGTGTCCTAAGACCCCTTAAGACCCCTTACGACCCCTTAGGACCCATAAGAATACATATTAGGGGTTATAATGGGTTTTAAGGGGTCATAAGGTGTCCTAGGACTAGTTAAGACCCATTATAACCCTTGAGGACCCATAAGAATATATTGTAGGGGTCCTAAGGGGTTGTAAGGGGTCATAAGGTGTCATAGGACCCCTTAATACCCCTTAAAACCCTTTAGGAATCCTACGACTACATCGTAGGGGTCCTAAGGGGATGTAAAGTACCCTATGACCCCTTAAGAACCCTTACGACCCATTAAGACCCCTAAGAATACATCTTAGGGGCCCTAAGGGGCCGTAAGAAATCATAAGGTGTCCTAGGACCCCTTAGTACCCCTTACAACCCTTGAGGGCCCATAAGAATACATCTTAGAGGTCGTAAGGGGTCATAAGGTTTCAAATGACCACTTAATACCTCTCAGAACCCTTTAGGATCCCTAAGAATACATCTTAGGGGTCATAATGTTAGTAATAACTGAGAGGGGGGGAGTGGTGAATCAGTTGCCTAAAAAATATTCCAATAATCAACTGAAAAACTTAGTACCACAATATTAAACCTCCAATTATCTTCAGTACTATAAGATGAATGCCTCCAAATACTATTATCAAATTACTACTGCTCGGAATGCTTTGTTAAACTTTCTACTGTATGATTATTGAATAGCAGTCTGTTAATTTACTGAAAGACAATTAATTATCTATAGTATACCGATCAATCCAGTAAAGCTACGTGTAATGAAAAACACTAAAGTAATGAATCATAAACACATTGACACATGTATTTTTAATGTGGAAACCCTATTAAGGGAAAAACCACTTGGGACCGATAACCCAAAATTTTCACTCTTCTGAAGTGAGCTTGGTGAAGAGCCAACCCTATTAAAGGTTACAAACACATTGTTAAGTGTGACCTTGTTAGAGGATTTAAAAGTTTAGTCTGTCACTTGATATCGGGAATCTCTATGCTACCTTCCTTGATCAAACACTCACTTGGCCTATCAATAGGTATCTGACATCTCATTCTATCTTCATGATTAAACTTTTTGATACTCCTTGGGATGTATCTCAATATAGAAAGGATTTTTAAATCCCACTTGGTTAAGAGACTTTCTTAATCAATTGTTAAACTAAAACAATATGATCTATTCACATATACAACTTATACTTGCAAATTTTTAGATCTATTGTAATCTCATAAAGCTATTCTGATCAATATATCTCTTTTTATACCTTTGCTCCACTTTGATTCTGCTCAATGATGTCGTGCTCTGTTTCTCAGTATCTATAGAAAACTTTAGCTCTTTCCTTAGCTTGATTGATCAGGATTGTATGAAGTTGTTCTTCATCAGTTTCTCTTCAGCATCCTCTTTTTATTCATTCACCCATCTTAATTTTTAATGAATTAAGTTTTCTCTTTATAGACATGATATCACTATTGTTAGGCTCTTGATTTTCTTGATCTTGACGTGATCCACTATTCTCGCCAATTAGACTTAAAGAAAAAATCCTATTTTATCTCACAGAGATCTTCTTGCCAACTGGACAAAATAGCTTTAAATCCTTTACTTATCTCTGGCTTTATCTTGTCATTGAAAACAAATATAACTACCAGTTAAGTCTATATTTAGCTCTGCCAACTAGATATTTTTTCATTTCTAAACTCAAGTTAATTTTAGTGTTTAACTCTTTGATAGCTTCGATCAACACTCCAGTTCCCCTCGAGCTTCTCCATTGGTTTACATTATGTTTCTGGCCGTCGATTATGCTTGTGATTTTGCTCATCGGTAATGCTCATCAGTAATTCTTGTCGGTAATGCTCATCGGTGTTCTTTCTTGGGTATCACTATGACTTGACTTTTGGTGATCTCTATTCGTCGGTTTCCACTGACCATCGGTGTTTGAAGTCACATTGTGAATGCTTGTCTTTTATGCATTACTGAAAGCATAATATTTTTCTCTTTGATTCTCTGAAGTCTTTGACACTTTGATTATAACTGATTATATTATATCAAGTTGACATCAATGACAATACAATCCATTAAATAATTTAATGTCTTTCATTATCCTTTTCCATTTCGGTGATCAACTTAACATCTTCAAACATTCAATTAGTTACATGTCATCGATCTCTCCCTTTGGCATTGATGGAAACATACTACATTATCATACTATACTATTACTAATACAGTATGAAATATAATAGTTTCATCAAGCTTTCCTAATGTAACTATTACAAATGTCTGGCTTTCGGTATGCTCAAATAGCTTAGATTTGTTTTATACAGAATGGTTGTCTTCAATATTCAATCCCTTCACTAGATAGATGTATCATCTGACATCTCTGTTCTGATATGTTCTTTGCCTTGACTGTTCCTCTTCTTGATAATCTCTTTTTCCTTTGACAACATTCTTTATCTTTTGTCTGAACTCTCTCCCTTTGTTACTTCTCTCCCTTAGATGGATATGTAATCAATTTTTCTCCCTTAGAATATTGATATAATCTTTTATGATTAATGATACAATCTCTCCCTTTTTGATTCACTGAGATAATCTCTCCCTTTATCATATCTCTCTTTTTATGATAATGGAATAATCTCTCCCTGATGATAATGAGATAATATATCCCTTTGACAACAATGCCAAAAAAAAACAATCTATATCATGTTCCATCCCTTTTGTATAATATATTCCTTGAATTTCCCTGTCCATCAGCAGTACAATGTCTCTGGGTTTCAGTGAATATTTGTACCTTGCTATCTACAGATGTAACTATTGTTGTCCATCTCAGTGTTTTCATCAACATGAATGATCTTCAGAGTTGGTATAGGCTGATGCAACCTCCTAGTCAACTTACTAACCGATAGACAAGGGGTGGACCCCTAGTCTCTATCTCAGGCACACAAATGTATCCTTCGGTAATGGCTTGGTGAATATATCAACTAACTGTTCCTTTGATTGAACATATTCCAGTGTCACTTCCTTTTCTTTCACTTATTCTCTTTGATAGTGATAATTTATAGCAATATGCTTAGTCTTAGCATGCATGATTGGATTCTTAGAAATGTTAATTGCACTGGTGTTATTAGATTAGATAATTACTGGTTCAAGAATCTTCATATTCATACATTCCAGAAATTGTTTGATCCATGCAATATTGGAGAAATTTGTAGCAACAACCACATACTCTACTTCTATAGTAAATTGAGAGATGCATCCTTGCTTCTTGCTGATCCATGTGACAAGTCTGTCACCCATGAAGAATGCTCATCCAGTTGTGCTCTTTCGGTCATCAATGTTTCCAGCCCAATCAACATCTATATAGACTTGTAGCTCAAATTTTCCTTCTCTTTTTTACCATAAGCCATAGTCCTTGGTGTTCTTCAGATATCTCAAAATTCTCTTGAAAGTAGTCATATGTGATTCTTTGGGATTAGAAGAGAATCTTGCAACTATTCCAACTGCATGTGATATATTTGGTCTGGTGTGAACAACATACATCAGTTTGCCAATAATTTATCTATATAAAGTTTGATTTACCTCATTTGATTTGTCTTCTTTTGTCAGCTTACATCCGATAGTCATAGGTGTTCCAACTGGTTTGGAATCTTCCATCTTGAATATTTTTAGCACTTCCTTGATGTATTTGGATTGAGTGATATATATGCCTACATCTTGTTGAAGAATCTGTAGACCAAGAAAGAATTTGATCTCTCCAAACATAGACATTTCAAATTACTTGCTCATTTCATTAGCAAAGGATTTGCATAACAATTCATTTCCTCCAAAAATGATATCATCAAGAAAATTTTTAGCAATCAGAATGTTACCATCGATATCTTCTTTTAAGTACAGATTGCTATTTTCACTTGTTCTAAAATTTTTTATGCTAATGAGATATGAGTGAAGTCTTTCATACCAGGCTCTAGGTGCTTGTTTTAATCCATACAAGGATTTATGTAGTCTACATACCATGTTTCTCTTGTTTGGATCAACAAACCCTTCTGGTTGTTCAATGTATACCTCTTCTTCCAGTATTCCATTTAGGAATGCATATTTGACATCCATTTGGTATACCTTGAATCCTTTAAATGTAACATAAGCAAGTAGTATTCTAACTCCTTCTAGCCTAGAAAATGGGTGCAGAGGTTTCTCCATAATCAATACCTTCTTCTTGTGCATATCCCTTGCATACTAACCTTGCTTTGTTTCTAGTGACTTCTCCATTCACATTCAACTTGTTTCTAAATATCCATTTGGTATCGATGACATTCTTTTCATCTGGTCTCAGTACTAGTGTCCATGTATTTTTCCTCTCAATATGTTCTATTTCTTCATTCATAGCACTGACCCATTCTTCATTCTCAAGTGCAGTGTTAACTTATTTAGGCTCAAAATCACAAAGTAAACATATGGTGCTTACTGATTTACTTCTTGTTATTTTTCCAGCCTTCTTGTCTCCTATGATTTGATTATGTGGATGATGTCTTCTGACATATTTGGAAAGTTTTGGTTCAACTCTATGTTCATCATTCTGATCATCTTATTGACCTTCGTTCTCATCTCCATTGTTCGAAACATCATCTTGAGGACTTTCCTAATTTTCAGTAATTACAGCCTGATGCTCGGGTGCAATGTTCTAATGCTCGAGAGTGATACACTATTGCTTGGGTAGAGTGTCAGGTTATGTATAAAAAAACTTGTTGTAGACCCCTGGTTCCTTTTTGCTTTCCTTATCATTCTTTTCTACAAATTCATCTATTTTTACATTTTCTATTTCAATGATTTTTTTAGATGACTTGTTAAGACAGTTATAAGCCTTGCTTTTGGTTGAGTACCCTAGGAAGATACCTTCATCACTTTTGCAGTAAAGTTTTCCATTTCTATCATCCTTCAAAATATAACATTGACTACAAAAGATTCTTAAGTAACTTACATTGGGTGTATGACCATACAAAAGCTCATAGGGTGTCTTCTTTGTGTCCTTCTTCAATTGTACTCTATTTAATATGTAGACAATAGTACTGATAGATTCCCTCCAGAAAGTTTGAGTGATGCTTTTCTCAATCATCAATGTTCTTGCACAATCAACAATTGATATGTTTCTCCTTTCAGCAATTCCATTTTGCTGTGGTGTTCTCGGTGCAGAAACCTGTCTTTTAATTTCATGCTCATTGCAATAGTCAGTGAATTCTTCTGAAGTAAATTACCCTCCTCTATCTAACCTTAAGCATTTCAATTTCTTTTCACTTTATTTTTCTACCATTGCTTTATACTATTTAAACATCTTAAATGCTTCTGATTTATCTTTTAAGAACATGATTGTCATCATTCTAGAATAATCATCAACAAAGAGAATAAAATACCTATCTCCATAGTAGATCTTTGTCCTCATGGGTCCACATAGATGTGTATGGACTAATTCTAGAATTGCATTAGATGTATTGGTTTTACTCTTGAAAGTAGACTTTTTCATCTTACCTTTTTGACAATTTTTGCACATGATATGTTTGGGCTTAGTCATGCTCGATAAGCCTCTGACATTCCTCTTGTTGTCAAAATTCACATGACACAATATTTTGTGCCACAACCATATGTCTTCATTTCTATCCATTAAAAAAGTGGTGTTAGTGTCATCAAGATAGAAAAGGTTACCTTTTGTTTGCTCATCGGTACCAATCAACCTTCCTGATTCATTGAAGATCTTTGCCTTCTTATTTTCAAATGCTAATCTGTGACCTGAATTGTTCAGCTGTGAAACACTTAACAAATTATAATCTAGCCCTTTTACCTAGTAGGCATTTTCACATTTTATTAGGTTATTCAACATTATGGTT
Organism: Thuja plicata; assembly: GCA_018584345.1. Lineage (NCBI taxonomy): Eukaryota > Viridiplantae > Streptophyta > Pinopsida > Cupressales > Cupressaceae > Thuja > Thuja plicata. Next base: position 640,519 of record MU223533.1, on the reverse strand, counting down.
CCTTTACCTTCAATTGGACAAGGTGTATCATTTCCCATTCTCACTGAACCACCATTATAGTATTCAAAAGTCTGAATTTTTTTTATCACCGGTCATATGGTGAGTGCAGCCACTATCTATGATCCACACATCATTTTTACTAACTTTAGATATGAGTGCAGTTTCTACATACCTTTCTTCATCTTCATTTGAATCATCCTTCATGGCTACAAATACCATCTTGATATTTTCTTCTAATTTGGTGTCAGTGTCATCAGCTCTATTCTGAGCTAGGTAACAAGCTTTCTTCCCTTTGTCCTTGTAGTCTCTGGTATCTCTCTTATCATATTGTCAATTTCTCCAGTAATCTCTGTTATCACCTTTGTCAAACTTCTTCTCATATGATCTATCATTTCCTCTGTCATCTTTTCTTTTGTTTGGACATCTTGCAACAAAGTGTCCAACCTCTTTACAATTGAAACATACAAGTGGTAATTTACCTTTGTATCTACCTTTGCCTCTTTGCAATCTTTTGGCCATAAGTGCTTCAATCTCATCAAGTCCTTGATCCTCATTATCACTTTCACTATCATTTCTAACAACATGTCTATGACTTGAGTTGCTTATTTTTAAAGAATATTTCAATGCAGATTCTATAGATGGTAAGAAACTATTATCAAAGTTGCTCATCTCAAATGAAATTAGTCTACCAATCAGACTATCTATAGTAATATTATTGTTTGCAACCGCTCTCATTTCTTGAATAGAAGAAACTCTAATAACATATACATCCAATAAGGTTCTTAAGATATTACTTACCACTGTTTCCTCTTCAAGTACACCTCCAACTCCTTGGATAACATTTACTACCTCTTTGATTTTGCAACTATACTGAGTGATATTTACTCCTTCTTTCATCCTTAGGTCATCAAACCTCCCTCTTAGGCTTTCTTCCTTTTCTCTTAGTACATTGACATCTCCTCCATGTACCAGCTTCAACTTATCCCACATTTTCTTTGCAGAGGTGCAGATTTTGACATCTTCAAACTTAGCATCGGAGAGTGATAATGCAAGTTCTATCATCATGCAGTTATGCTCATGATTTAATCTTAATTGCTCAAGAGTGTGAGTCCTATAGGCAACACATATTCAGTATCTAAGTATTGAACAATATCATTTCCAACACCTGGTAGGTGGAGTCTTATTCTTCTTTTCCATGATGCAAAGTTGCCTTTATTCAACTTGAGCACATCTCGTCTGTTCATCTTGTGATCTTTAGCTTGAGCTATTAAACTCCCTTTCTAAGCACGCAAGCTCTGATACCAATTGTTAGTAATAACAGAGAAGGGGGGGGGGTGAATCAGTGGCCTAAAAAATATTCCAATAATCAACTCAAAAACTTAGTACCACAATATTAAACCTCTATTTATCTTCAGTCCTATAAGATGAATGCCTCTAAATACTATTATAAAATTACTAACGCTCAGAATGCTTTGTTAAACCTTCTACTATATGATTCCTAAATAGCAGTCTGTTAATTTATCGAAAGATAGTAAATTATCTAGAGTATACCGATCAATCTAGTTAAGCTATGTGTAATGCAAAACACTAAAGTAATGACTCATACACACATTGACACATGGATTTTTAATGTGGAAACCCTGTTAAGGGAAAAACCACTTGGGACCGGTAACCCAAAATTTTCACTCTTCTAAAGTGAGCTCAGTGAAGAGCCAACCATGTTAAAGGTTACAAACACATTGTTAGGTGTGACCTTGTTAGAGGATTTAAAAGTTTAGTCTGTCACTTGATATCGGGCATCTCTATGCTACCTTCCCTTATCAAACACTCACTTGGCCTATCAATAGGTATCTGGCATCTCATGCTATCTTCATGATCAAAATTTTTATACTCCTTGGGATGTATCTCAATATAGAAAGGATCTTTAAATCCAGCTTGGTTAAGAGAATGTCTGAATGGTTAAACTGAAACAATATGATCTGTTCACATATACAACTTATACTTGCATATTTTCAGATCTATTGTAATCTCATAAAACTATTCTGATCAATATATCTCTTTTTATACCTTTTCTCCACTTTGATTTTGCTCAATGATGTTGTTCTCTCTTTCTCGGTGTCTGCAAAAAATGTTAGCTCTTTCCTCAGCTTGATTGATCAGGACTGTATGAAGTTGCTCTTCAACATCCTCTTTTTATTCATTCACCCATCTTAATTCGTAATGAATTAAGTTGTCTCTTTATAGACATGATATCACCATTATTAGGTTCTTGATTTTCTTGATCTTGGAATGATCCACAATTCTTGCCAATTAGACTTAAAGCAAAACTCTTGTTTTATCTTGCAGAGATCTTCTTGCCAACTGGACAAAACAAATTTAAATCCTTTACTTACCTCTGGCTTTATCTTATCGATGAAAAAAAATATAACTACCAGTTAAGTCTATATTTAGCTCTGCCAGCTAGATATTTTGTCATTTATGAACTCAAGTTAATTTCAGTGTTTAGCTCTTTGATAGATTCGGTCAACACTCCAGTTCCCCTCGGGCTTCTCTGTTGGTTTACACTATGTTTCTGGCCATTGATTATTCTTGTGATTCTGCTCGTCGGTAAATCTCATTGGTGTTCTTTCTTGCACATCACTATGAATTGACTTTTAGTGATCTCTGTCCATCAGTTTCCACTGACCATCAGTGTTTGAAGTCATATTGTGAATACTTGTCTTTTATGCATTACTGAAAGCATACTCTTTTTCTCTTTGATTCTTTGAAGTCTTTAACACTTTGATTATAACCAATTAGATTATATCAAGTTGACATTAATGAAAATACAATCCATTAATTGATTTAATGTCTTGCATTATCCTTCTGCATTTTGGTGATCAAATTAACATCTTCAAACATTCAATCAATTACAAGTCATCACATAAGTGGTCATAAGGTGTCCTAGGACCCCTTAAGAACCCTTTAGACCCATTAGAACCCATAATAATACATTTGATGGGCCCTAAGTGGTTATAAGGAGTCATAAGGTGTCCTAGAACCCCTTAGGAACCCTTACAACTCTTGAGGACCCCTAATAACATATCTTGAGAGTTGTAAGGGGTCATAAAGTGTCATAGGACCCCTTAATACCCCTTATGAACCTTTAGGACCCTTAAGAATACATCGTAGGGGTCTTAAGGAGTCATAAGGTTTCCTAAGACCCCTTAAGACCCCTTAAAACCCCTTAGGACATGTAAGATAGTTGTAAGGGGTCATAAAGTGTCTTACAACACATTAATGTGCCCTAAGACCCCTTAAGACCCCTTACGACCCATTAGGACCCCTAAGAATACATCTTAGGGGTCATAAGGAGTCATAAGGGATCATAAGGTGTCCTAGTACCCCTTAAGATCCTTTAAAACCCTTTAGGGCCTCTAAGATTACGTTTTTGGGGTCCTTAGGGGTTGTAAGGGGTCAAAAGGTGTCCTATGACCCCTTACAACCCTTAAGGCCCCCTAAGGATACATCTTAGGGGTTCTAAGGGATTTTAAGCGATGATAAGGTGTAATAGGACCCCTTAATACACCTTAAGACCCTTTAGGACCCCTAAGAATACAACCCCTTAAGATTCCTTATAACCCCTTAGGACCCATAAGATGGTCATAAGGGATTATACGGTGTCCTAAGACCCCTTAAGACCCCTTATGACCCATTAGGACCCCTAAGAATACATCTTAGGGGTCCTAGGGAGTCATAAGGGGTCATAAGGTCTCATATGACCCCTTAAGACCCCTTACAACCCCTTAGGACTTGTAAGATGGTCATAAGGGGTCATAAGGTGTCTTAGGACACATTAATGTGTCATATGACCCCTTAAGACCCCTTATGACCCATTAGGACCCCTAATAATACATCTTATGGGTCCTAAGGGGTCATAATGGGTCATAAGGTGTCATAAGACCCCTTAATACCCCTTACGACCCTTTAAGACCCCTAATAATACATCTTAGGGATCCTAAAGGGACCTAAGAAGTCATTAAGGTGTCTTAGGATGTCCCCTTAAGAGCCCTTATGACCCATTAGAACCCCTAAGAATACATCTTAGGGGTCATAAGGAGTCATAAGGTTTCCCATGACCCATTAGAACCCCTTGGAACCCCTTAGAACCCTTGAGTATCCCTAAGAATAAATCTTAGGGGTCCTAAGGGGTTGTAAGGGGTCATAAGGTGTCATTTTACCCTTTACAATCCTTTAGGAGCCCTAATAATACATCTTAGGGGTCATAAAGTTCCCTAGGACCCCTTAAGACCCCTTACAACCCATTAGGACCCCTAAGATGGTTGTAAGGGGTGATAAGGTGTCCTAGGAACCCTTAACACCCCTTACGACCCATTAGGACCCCTAAGAATATATCTTAGGAAACCTAAGGGGTCATAAGGTTTCATAGGACCCCTTAAGATCCCTTAGAACCCCTTAGGAAATGTAGGATTGTCATAAGGGGTCATAAAATGTTCTAGGACACATTAATGTCTCCTAAGACCACTTAGGACCCCTTAAAATCCATTAGGACCTCTAAGAATAAATATTAGGGGTCCTAAGGGGTTGTAAGGGTCATAGGGTGTCTTAGGACCCCTTAATACCCCTTACAACCCTTGAGGACCTCTACAAATACATATATGGGGTCCTAAGGGGTCATAAGGTGTCTTAGGACCCATTAAGATCCCTAAGAATACATCTTAGGTGTCATAAGGGGCCATAAGGTGTCATATGACATCTCTCTCTCTCTCTCTCTCTCTCTCTCTCAGACCCTTCACTTTACATCTTAGGGGTTCTAAGGGTTGTTAAGGGGTCCTAGGATGTATTAGTGACCCCTTAAGACCCCTTATCACACACTAATGTCTAGTAAGGGGTCCTAGGATACATTAGTGTGTCCTATGACCCTTTATAACCCCTTACGAACCTTCTTTGTACATCTAAGGGATTCTAAGGGTTGTTAAGGGCTCATAGGACACATTAGTATGACCTAGTACCCCTTAATACCCCTTGGACCCAAGGGGTCATAAAGGGTCATAGGACCCCTAAACCCTAAATCATAAAACCTCTCTCTTACTCTCTCTCATTCTCTCTTTCACTCTCTCATAAACAAAGATCATAAATATTACCTTTTTTGTTGGACATGGAAATTTTTACCTTTTTTGCAAAATGATTACATGAAGATCATAAATAGAAGAGGATATGATTTAATTAATGGATTTTTTATTCGGAATATAATTGTTACCCTGTTTATTCTATCATAATTTTTGTTGGTGATTACTCCTATCGAGAAACAACGTTCACAAATTTTTTCGGCGTGAACAAATTTAAAAATTTCAATTATTTTCAAATCGCCACCACATTCTTTTCTCTCAAGGACAACTGCAACAAATGAAAAATAGATATATAATATGTATATGAATATATTTAAATATTATGTTTTATAAGTATAAATTTAATATTTTCTAAGTTATATTATATTTTATAAGTATATATTTAATATTTAATCTATTTATATAAAAAATATTATTTTGATGAGAATAATATAAAAAAGTAGGTCTCAATCATGTGAGTATGTTTTAAGGAAAACTTTACATAGAATTTATGCGCTAGAGCGCGCACCCACTATATATTGAATTGCCCAAGCCTAAGGCTTGGGCAATCCAAGCCATAGTGTGTGCGCGCTATAGTGCGTACACCCTATAGGGCATGCACACTATGTCTTTTGGGGGACTAAAAAAGAATTTGGCTCCTTTTTGGTCCCCCATCTTTGTGCATATACCCTATTCTTATAATTTATTAATTCACATTATGGTTCTATTTAATAATTCTCAATTTATTAAAATAATATAATCTTCTCTAAAGAAATAAAAAATGGTATAATATTAAAAATTGGTTACTATAAATAAATAAGGGTTTCAACCCTTATATTGTATGACTGTTCAAACGTTATTGTTTTACAAGAATTTACAGTAGCAGACATCCTCTATTTTTCCTTATCCTTTCTTACAAGGGAATTTATTGCCAAGATAGGAGGTTAACTTTATCTAGATTGGTAATTGTACAATAAGAAAAAGAACAGGGGAAGGATATAGATATGAAACACATTTTCCTAATTGGACAAGTGGATGGAAGATGATCTAATAGGCTCAAGGAAGATTTAAGTATTAAATAGGTTAGTGATCCTTCATTGATAATGAATTGGGAAGAGTTGGATTTGAGGGAATATGACTAAACAATACAATGGTAGATGACTAAGTAAGTGAAATGACAAAATTTATTATAAACAAAAAAACAAAAATGAGACAAAAACCTATAATGACCATAAATGAAAACTAAACTGCAACACTGACCTGAGATTTGAATTTGAAGCTATTTTTGAGGTTTTAGAATTTCTCCCTACTGTATACCCTACACTTTTGCCCAAAAAAATTACAGATCTTCTGTCCGATCTTGTACTTCCCAGATTTACAATAACAGCTTGGTCACATGTTCATGCAGACAGAAAAATAGGAAATTATTGGGTTGAAAGGGGTTTTCCTTGGTCAAACCCCTATTTAGGAATCAACCTTGAAAGGTATATTAAATTGCAGCAAGGAAATCATGTAAATTGTAAAGGTAAATGTAGATATACCTTTTAAATGAATATACCTTCATGAACAAATATTGAGATTGCACGTATTCATGAAGATTCTTGTATGTTTCTTGAATGATAGTTGTTGAACCTTGGAATGTAGGAAGGAATCAAGGATTACTTTCACAAATGCATGGATCTATGAATAACTCTTCAAGATATTCAATGTTGTTATGCTTGATAAACTCTTTCTTGAAGAATGGATGAATGAAATGCATGTAGATGGACAAAAGGACCTTTTTGCTTGATTGAGAAATCCTCTGCTTGTCCATCATGGGAGAGAAGCTTTCTATAATGGAGAAGATTTCCTCCAAAATGCGTTAGGATTCTTGAAGAATTCTTTAGACTTGATCTTGAATGCTTGGATGTGAAATTGTAGGAGAACACTTGAAATCTTGCTTCTGTATCATACCAAAATGAGGAGAGATATACCACTTATATTTCTCTCACAATATTTTGGGGATCAAAACTAACACAGACCGACCACAAATTTGAAAATCCTACTAAAACACCTTAAACAACCACCCATTTAAAATTTGGGCTCAAGTTGTATTCCTGGGTATAGAATGCCTAGACATTCTATACCTATGGAAATGGGCCCAAATTTGAAGGAGGGTCAGAAATGAAGGGAAGATATCAGAATAGGCAAATCTAGGTTGCTAGATCAAGAGTAATGGATATGAAATCTAAAAATTGCCAAAATGGGGCCTAATAGAGCATCTAATTATAGGCGCTAACTTTTTAGGATGATACAATAATATTTAATTCTCTATAGCCAACATGATGCCAAATTAAAGGTGTAAACAAAATACATGCATACTAAACATGTAGTTGTTGAAGCTATGATGACCTTTGAACTAACTCATACTTCTATCACAAAAGAAGAGATGTATACTCTGGAGATGTTAGAAGATGGAAAGGTAACAAGAGAAATGAGTGCTGAGATGAAGTCTCATTCAATTAGTTCAAATTTTTTGATTCTTTTTCCAATTTCCATGACATTGGTTTAGGCCCTTATGTCATATATGATGAAGGTTAATTCATTACTTTGATCTGAAAATACCTAAAAGAATAGAGTCCATTAGAATTATGGTCCTTGCACTTTGATGGATCCAGAAGAAAAATTGGCTTAGGAGTTGGAATCTTCCCGACCTCACAAAAAGGAGAGAAAATCTACGTACCTTTTTTTTCCCTAGTTTGCTTGTACTATTAATGAAGCATAATATGAGGGTTGATCCTGTTAGAGTAATTATATGTATTCACTTATTAATTAGATCACTTTGATTTAATTAATTAAGTTGTTTATTATCTATTTTACTTAAGTTGTCTCTCAGGTGAATCATAATTAATATTTATATTAATTATTATGCGCAACCTAGTTTTTTACCTTTTCAGGGCTTCGTTCACCTTATAGGTTGAACTTTGTAATTATTTGTTAATTATCTTGGAATACAATTTCTCTCAAACCGCTTGAGATTTTCCAAGCTTTGCTTTTTGTCTCTTCAGCTTCCTTCCTGTAAAAGGTCATTTGCATGTAGGTGTTCTTGGCGAATTGTGGATTTGTCTATCCCAAATCCTACATGGTATCAGAGCTTCCTTGCTGCTGCTTGGTCTGGAGGTCTTGAAGCCGTGATTTGAGGATGAAAACCATAGCTTCTTTGGGGTTTCTTCTTCAATCTGGAAGAGAAATTTTTTCTGGAGCACTTTGAGCCAAAATGGACACCGCCTTTGCGCTCAGAAGGCTTGGGAGATCAACTTTTCATATATAGTTGGCCATATTTGGCCACAGTAGCATCTGAGAATTTTTTTTGCCCCTCTAGGCCGTATAAAATGCTTGTTGAGGTGAAAAAAAACCCTTTTAGGGCATTTTTGGGGTGCATCCAGTCAGAGCACCAGTGCGCCACCACTGTGCCACGTCGGCACCACCCTAGCCTAGCCTGCGCCTAGTCCCCGCCAGTGCACCACCAACTAGCTGCTCGACAACGCTACTCGGGAGCCACCAGAGTGCCACCCAGGCACCGCCTCCACCCAGAGCTCCACTCCCATGCCACCGCTGGTCATCTTACCATGATGTCATCATTATAGGGGGTGACATCAGCATCCGGTGACTGGAATCTTTTTCTTGGCACTAGAATATTCCCTGTGGGCGTTGGTCTTCTGACGGTCATACGACCGTCAATTTTTTTGCTGTGGATGGGTGACATTCGTTTGACCGTCAAAGTTTTTGCCATCTCTATGTTTTTCCAGAGAGCTCATTTTTGGAGGTGCAGTTGGTTTTTTGGCCATAACTTTTGCATATGGTGTCATTTTTCAGAAAAAAAATATCGCCTGAAAGCTCTTTCCGAGCTGGAAATGATGATGCTAGTTTCGTTTGCTAATTCGACCATTTGAGTTCCTATTTTTGGTGTCGAAGTAGAGGCTTTAGTTTTATCCACCTCTGCATCTAGCATTCGAGTTTTCTCTTTGTTTTTTGTGCTTTCTTTAGTTATTTATTTGGTGTACGAGGGATAGAATTATACATTATGGGGGGAGGGGGTGCATTTCCTTTTTGTAATTTACTTTAGAAAAGACCCTTCTACTTCCATCTTCTTCTCTCAATGTCAGACCCCTCTGTGGTGTGGCTGATACCACATAACTATCACACCTAGAAAGCACACATGACCAGGCTGCTTATGTCACGTGGCTTATGGTCATGTCTAGATGAGCACCAACCTATCCTGTAGTGCCCTTTCGAGGTTATTCATCACAAAAAAAATGGATGAAGCCATGGGATTGATTGCACTGAACATCTCTGACAGTCTCCTATTTCACCTGGATGGTTTGACCAGTCCTCGGGCTATTTGGGGCAAGTTTTCTAATTTTTTTGGCACAATGAATGAGTTCCAGGCACTACAGCTTGATGTAGAGTTGACTTCTTTGACTCCTACCAGCTTTCCCACCATTGAGGACTTCTTGATGAATTTCAAGTCTCTGTGTTTAGTTTTGCAGGGATGTGGGAAAACCAAGATAAATGATGAGTGTATCTTCTTGATACTTTCAAAGTTGAGAGGATAGTATCAGATCTTTTCTTCCACTTTCTACTCCACCGTGGATACTTTGGGTGCAAGACACACCATTCCTTCCTTTGAGACATTCTGTGATCAGTTGACACGTGAACAGGAAAAGATCCAACAGATGGATGCTTTTGGCTCTTCAAGCCAAGCATTGCTTGCTCAGTCTTCATAGGGGAAACCAAAATAGAAAGCCAAATCAAAGAAAGACTCAGCAAGCAGTGAGTATTCCTCCAAACATAAACAGAAAACTAATCCAAAACCTCCAGCTAATCCTTCAAAGGGTAAATCTTCTTTGAAGTCTTCTGAGTCTACCTCCAAGACTAAGAAGAAATCAGTTGAGACCTATAGTTTTTGTGTTAAGGATGGCCATCCCAGTTCTAGGTGTTTGAAATATTTGGAGGCTTTAGAGGAAGCCATGCAAGAGAATCACATTTCTTCTCCTCAGTCCACATCCTCCCCTGTAGGGAAAGGTCATGCTCTTACTACACGAGCAACAACTTCTGGGCCCACCTAGATTTTAGATTCTGGTGCCTCTCATCATATGACTCACACTCAGCAGTTGGTCACCTCACTTGCTCCTTGTGCTTCTTCACAGATTGTTGTTGGGAGCTCATCACATATTTCATTTTTGGGTTATGGTTCTATTGCATTAGCTGGGGGTTCTCTTCAAGATGTTCTATTTGTCCCTGTCATCTCAACGAACCTATTGTCCATCTATTAGATTTTCCACTCTAGCTCTGGTAAGACAATTGAGTTCTCACCACATGATATGGTTATTCAGGACTTACATGATTCTAATTTGATTGTGGCTACTAGGAGTGTTGACTTTGCATCCCACCTATACAAATTTGAAGGATTTGAGCCTTCTGATGGTACAGGTTCCTATCTTATAACACATGCAGATTCAATGAGCAGACTTTGGCATGAGCGTTTGGGCCATGTCAATTACATATATCTTCAGCAGATGAGCACATAAGCACTTGTTCTTGGGATTTCTAAGATTTCCTACAATGATGGTGTTTATCAGGGTTGTGTTTGTAGAAAAAAACATAGGGATCCTTTTCCTCAGGGATGAGATACTTGTGCTTTGGCACCATTGGAGTTGATTCATAGTGACCTCATGTCATTTCCTACTCCTTCCTTTTCTAGTGCCAGATATGTGCTTACTTTCATTGACAACTTCACCAGGCGCACATGGGTGTACTTTTTGAAGTACAAGTCTGATGTCTTTGATTCATTTTGAGTCTTTAAAACATTTGTGGAGAAGCAATCTAGTCTTACTATTCAGTGGATACACATAAATAATGGGGGGGAGTATGTGAACCAAGATTTTAGGTTTTTTTGCTCTAAACATGGTCTTCAACATCAGTTTTTAGTTCCCTACACCCCTCAGTAGAATGGTGTGGTAGATAGAAAGAACAAAACACTTTGGGAGATGGCTAATTGTATGATTTAGTCCAAGTCCATGGATTCATATTTTTGGGTAGAGGTAGTCAATTGTGCCAACTATATTCAAAATTGGATGCCTCACAAGGCAGTTTGACATATGACTCCTGAGGAGGCTTGGTCTCATGTAAAGCCTAATGTATCTTCATTCCAATTTTTTAGTAGTGAAGCATGGGAATTTGTGCCTGATGCTCAGAGGACAGCAATGGAGCAAAAGAGCTGACACCTCATTTTTGTTGGCTACTGTGAGGATGTTAAGGCGTACAAGTTGTTTGATCCTGATTCTAGAGAGGTCCTATTTCGAAAGGATGTCCAGTTTGATGAGCGCCTTCCTACAGTAGATACCCTTCTTCCAGAGTCTACTTCACTTACCACTACTCCCTCATCCCTTCCAAATTCTTTTTAGGATGATGAGGATGATGATCTTGGTGATCCCTATTTACCTCCACCACAAGATCCTCCATAGATGCCTAGATGGGCTTGTGTTACAGTTGAGGCTACATGATCTTTGGCTGGTGACCCTTTATCTTCTTGTCACACCCAGTCTCATATTGTGGGTTCTAGCCTTTTGAGTCATGCCATTTGTGATGATCCTCATACATTTTCAGTAGCAACAGGACATCCTGAGTGGGATAGTGCTATGAAGGAGGAGTATTCTTCTTTGATGAAGAATCATACTTGGGATCTTTGTTCTCTTCCTAAGGGAATAAAGTTAGTGTGATGCAAGTAGTTGTATCTGTTAGCAATAGTCCTAAGAGATAACTGAAACATAAAATCAACAAGATAACACAGAATTAAACAACACACCTTTGGTGACGGGGAAAACCAAATTAGGTAAAAACCTCGGTGGGAATTAGAACCCACAAATAATTGTACTAGTTTATAATGATCCTTGTTTGAAGATCTTGCAACCCTGTTAGCAGTTGATTTTTACAATGCAATAAGTATAGAGACCTGGTCAAAGGTCAGACCTTGTTAGGAGTCTTTTACAAGTAACCCTGTTAGCATTGAGGACACGCTGTCCAAGAGCTCACTGCTCAAATGATGAAGGCTGCAATCTTCTGTAAGGTAGATATGCACTATATCTGATAATGAACTATTTGAGTAGACCTACTATCTTGATAATTTCCAATGAATTGTAATCTTCTTCTGCTTCTTCACATAGATCTTAAACTTTTACTGTCTAACTTTCTGCTCTGCTCTGTCTTTTCTTTTTCACTTCATTTTCACACTTTGCAATCACAATTGAACTGCTATTTGTATCTTCTCCAAGGTTAAGGTCATGAAGGCTATAGGAAACACTTCAACAACTTCCTTGTTGGCTTAACTAAGCACACAATCAAAGTTAGGGCCGCACAACTCAAGATGAATGGACGCGTCACTTCACATAGTCAGCTCTACCAAATTAACTCAAACATCATGCTTCTATTGAACCACATTTAGTGCCTTTGGATAATCAACATTAACCCATAACTAAACATGAATATAAACACGCATATCCCTAAGATAGGTGCAACTCAACAAACAATGTAAATACGTCGGCTCTTAACATATAATCTCTAGAAACTGTAACTGCCAAAACAGATTAACATAACTCATCTGTAACTGCATATCTGAATCTACGTGTATGAACATTGCATCAAGAATATGTCTACAACATAGTTGTAAATGTGCAAGGCTCCAGAATATCTGTACTGATAGGACACTAATGTATATTATATGTTGTCATCAATGAAAAAAATACAATCAACTATTTGCACAGAAGCAAATCTCCAACAATCTCCCCCTTTGACATTGATGGCAACATATGATATGAAAGCCGCCATCAACCCAAAGTATCCTTCTTCTTTTTACAATCTTCTCAATATCCTCATCAAAATCTCATCTTAACTGCTGCATCTCTTTTTACTGTATATTTCATTTCTGTATACTCCCCCAGAGTATATGCTCCCCCTTACTATATACTCCCCCTTTGACATTAATAGCAAAGGGAACCAAAAATAATTAAGCACAAGTACTACTCCAGAAGTAGAGTAGTCAACCATTCATCAGTCACCTAGGATTGATGCTCTTGCTGCACACTCTAATCAGACTGAGGAAAGGGAATTACTCCCAGCTTCTCCCTGAGATACTCAAAAGTATCTTTTGATAAAGGCTTTGTAAAAATGTTTGCTAACTGTTCTTTAGTGTTCACATAATCCAACTTTACTTCTTTGTCTGTAACTTTTTCTCTTAGAAAATGATATTTGATCTCAATGTGTTTTGTCTTTACGTGCATCACAGGGTTCTTTGACATATTGATATTGCTAGTGTTATCACAATGAATAACAATAGGATAATAAATCTAAATACCAAAGTATTTAGTCATCTTTTTGATCCAAACCATTGTTGAAAAATTTAATGCTGCTGCAACATACTCAGTTTCTGCTGTTGGCTGAGAGATACAATTCTGCTTCTTTCTTGTCCAAGTAACCAACCTGTCTCCAAGAAATATTGCTCCTCTTGAGGTACTCTTCCTGTCATCAACACAACCTACCCAATCTACATCTGTATACACATGAAGTTGTTTATTCTCTAAGTTAGGATACCATAAACCATAGTCTATAGTCCCTTTTCAGTATCTGAATATTCTTTTTATTGCCATTAGGTGATTTTGTTTGGGTTCAGCTGCAAATCTTCCAACAATTCCAACTGCATTAGAAATATCTGGTCTAGATTGAGTAAGATATATGAATTTTCCAATCATAGACTTGTATAATGTCTTGTCAACTGTTGTGGAGTCATCTTCTTTAGAAAGCTTGCTTCATGTTATCATGGGGGTGCTTACTGGTTTGCAATCTTCCATTTTGAAAGTCTTCAATATCTCCTTCACATACTTAGACTGATCTATGAATATGCCTTTGTCTGTTTGTTTTACATTTAATCCCAAAAAGTATTTGATAGGTCCAATCATGCTCATTTCAAACTCACTTTGCATCTCTTTGGCGAATTCTGCACTAAGCTTGTCATTACCTCCAAAGATAATGTCATCAACAAAGATAGAAATAAGTAGTAGTCCATTAGGTGTCTCTCTCATGAATAAGTTGCAATCTGTTGCTCCCTTTTTGAACCCAATCTTTGTCAAGTAACCATCAAGTATCTCATACCAAGCTCTTGGGGCCTGTTTAAGTCCATAAAGGGCTTTCTTTAGTCTACATACCATGTCTGGTTTGTCTGATAAATTGAATCCTTCAGGCTGTTCTATGTAAACTTCTTCCTTCAAGTCACCATTCAAAAAAGCTAACTTGACATCCATTTGATATACTTTAAAGTTCTTGAATGTTGCATAGGCCAAAAAAAACTTGATAGCTTCCAGTCTGCTCATAGGGGAAAATGTATCAGTGTAGTCTATTCCTTCTCTTTGTGCATATCCTTTACATACCAGTCTTTCTTTTTTTCTTACCACTGTGCCTTCTTCATTCATTTTATTCTTGAATATCCACTTTGTTCCAATCACATTTTTGTCACAAGGTCTAGGAACTAATTCCCATGTATCATTCTTACTTATCTGATCTAATTCTTCTTTTGTAGCTTTTTTCCAATCTGAATCATTAGATGCATCTTCAACACTCAAAGGTTTAATTTGTGAAAGTAGACATACCTCTTCATCAACTGTTAAACCTTTTGCTTTAGATCTTGTCAAAACTCACTCTACTGCTCTGATCTCCAATGATATCTTCCTTTGAATGGTATCTAGTTGTGAATTTTGGAACTTTAGGTGTGACATCTTCATCTGTAATCTGTGATTCCTCTTTGCTTGTTTCAGGGTCATTGCATGATACATCAATACAATCAAACATTTCTTCAATAACTATTTCTTTACTGCTAGGCTTGGGTTCATCTTCAATCATAGGTGCACAATCATAGTATCCTTCTTGAATCATGAACTTCTCATCAATATTTTCATGTGTACTTTCAATTATCTTCTTCAATCTCAAGTTAAAACATCTATATGCTTTGATTTTAGTAGAGTAACCAAGGAAAATACCTTCATCACTTCTGGTATCAAACTTACCAACACCATCATCTCTCTTTATGTAGCACTTGCTTCCAAATATTATGAAGTATTTTATTGTAGGTACATTACCAAACCAAATTTCATAAGGTTTCTTATC
Source organism: Thuja plicata (assembly GCA_018584345.1). NCBI lineage: Eukaryota > Viridiplantae > Streptophyta > Pinopsida > Cupressales > Cupressaceae > Thuja > Thuja plicata. Next base: position 625,217 of record MU223533.1, on the reverse strand, counting down.
TGTGGCTGGCCTTAGTTGTATTCTGTTGATTGTATAGACTGCTGTATTGACTGCATCTCTCCAATAGGTGTGTGCAACTTTTCCTTCTATCATGATAGTGCACACTGTGTCAAGTATGATCCTATTTATTCTTTCTACAATCCCATTCTATTGAGGGGTTTTAGGAGCACTCAACTGTCTTTTGATCCCATGATCTTTGCAATACTCATAAAATTGGTCAGAGGTGAATTCTCCTCCTCTATCTAATCTTAGACACTTTAGTTTTAATACAGACTCATTTTCAACTTTAGCTTTGAATATTTTGAACTTCTCAAAAGCTTCAGACTTATCTTTTAAGAATGCAACCCACATCGTTCTTGAAAAATCATCAAAAAATAAAATAAAATACCTTTCTCCATAATATGATCTTGTTTGAGTAGGACCACATAAGTCTGTATGCACTAGATGCAATTTGTTTTCTGTTGAGTTCTGCTTGCTCCTGAATGAGCTCCTTACATGTTTTCCCATCACACATTCCCTACACATAGTGTCAACTGGTCTTGCAATACTAGGAAGCTCTCTTACTACCTTTACATTAATTATCTTTACTATGTTGTCAAAATTGATGTGACAAAGTCTTTTGTGCCATAGCCAACTGTCATCTACTTTTGCAACAAAAAAAATTACTTATGAATTGAGATGAAATAAATTACCTTTATTCTTAGAGAATGATGCAATAATATCTCCTTGTTTGTTGTTAATTATGCACTTGTTTTCTTTGAATTCCAGTTGATATCCTTTGTCGAGTAATTGTCCAACACTTATTAGGTTATGATGTAGACCATCAACATAAAGAACATCATCTATTTTGTTCTTTCCATCTAAGGTAATAGAATCTCTGCCCATGATAGGTTTGGGAGTGTTATCTCCAAATATAACCATACCACCTTTGTACTTGTCTATATTTACAAATCTATCTTTATCTCCTGTCATGTGATGTGAACATTCACTATTAGTGATTCAGTCAGTTCTGATGTCTGCTTTGAAAACTAAGGCTAACTCTTGTGCTTCCTTTTCATCTTCTTTGTCCATTTCTTCAAGCATTTTCTCAATGTCTTTAATGGCAACAAATCCAATTTATCCTTCTCCTGAGTCATCATCAGTTACACCATCTTCAACATGATAGAATTCCTTAGTATATTTGGGCTTGTAATCTGATCTGAACTTCTTGACTCTTGTAGGACACTTGGATGCAAAATGGCCAACTTTGTTGCATGAAAAATATTTGAATGGTATATGTCCTTCATATTTTCCTTTACCTTTCCTTTCTTTCTTGGAAATCATAACAATGATTTCTTCTAGTTCTGTATCCACTTCTTCTTTCTCTTTATTACTAGAGCTGCTCAAGGATTTCTTACCATGGAATGAGGCTTTGAAAGTTGTTTCACTTTTGGGCTCTGTCTTCAATCTTGATATCTCAAATGCAAAGATCTTGCTGATCAAATTCTCTCTTTTGAATTCTTTTATAAATTGCATAGTCTCATCTAAGATATTGATCTCGCTCTCATAGTCTGATGTTAATGTAGTCATCAGTTTGTCCATTATGTCTTCCTCTGAAATTTCTCCACCATTGTTTCTGATTCTTGACATTGCTTCATTAATCCTCTGATTGTAAGCTCTAATGTTCTCTTGAGGTAGAATCTCTAAGTTGTTATACTTCTTTTTCCATGTCTTTCTCTACACATTCTTTTCTTGGATATCTCCTTCAAACATATCTTCCAAATATTTCCATACGGTGTAGGCTTTGTCTACTTTCTTAATCTCAAAGAATTCACTGTTAGATAATGCACTTATGAGGGCTTCCTTGGCAATTGCATTAGTGGTGAATACATCCTTTTTTTTATTAGTAGCATCATCTTTTGCAAGGGATTTTAGAGAGGGAACACCAACTTCTTGTGTGGCTATTTCAAAAATCTCAAAACCAACGCACTGTAGATGTGTTATCATTTTGTTCTTCCAGTCAAGATAATTTTCTCCATCAAACTTAGTACTCTCTTTTCTGAAGTATGCCATTTGATCTACATGAAGCTATTAAGCTTTCTCTCCAAGGCACTTGGCTCTGATACCAATTGTTAGGAATAGTCCCAAGAGATAGCTGAGATGGGGGGGGGTGAATCAGTTATCTTCAAGATTCAATTCTTTTTCAATTAAGTACATAATAAATTTAAACATAAACTCAACAAGATAACACAGAATTGAACAACACACTTTTGGTGACGGGGAAAACCAAATTAGGCAAAAACCTCGGTGGGAATTAGCACCCACAAATAACTGTACTAGTTTATAATGACCCTTGTTAGAAGATCTTGCAACCCTGTTAGGATTTGATCTTTACAATGCAATAAGTACAGAAACCTGGTCAAAGGTCAGACCCTGTTAGGAGTCTTTTACAAGTAACCCTGTTAGGGGTGAGGACACACTGTCCAAGAGCTCACTGCTCAAATGATGAAGGTTGAAACCTCCTAGAAGGAAGATATGCACTATATCTGATAATGAACTATTTAAGTAGAACTGCTGTCTTGATCAGTTCCAATGAATTGTAATCTTCTTCTGCTTCTTCACATAGATCTTAAACTTTTACTGTCTAACTTTCTTCTCTACTCTGTCTTTTCTTTTTCACTTCATTTTCACACTTTGCAATCACAATTGAACTGCTATTTGTATCTTCTCCAAGGATAAGGTCATGACGGCTATAGGAAACACTTCAACAAATTCCTTGTCAGCTTAACTAAGCACGCAATCAAAGTTAGGACCGCACGACTCAAGATGAATGGACGCATCGCTTCACATAGTCGGCTCTACCAAATTAACTCAAACATCATGCTTTTGTTGAACCACATTTAGTGCCTTTGGATAATCATCATTAAACCATAACTAAACATGAATATAAATACGCATATCTTGAAGATAGGCACAAATCAACAAATAATGTAAATACGTCGGCTCTTAACAAATAATCTCTAGAAACTGTAACTGCCAAAATAGATTAACATAACTCATCTGTAACTTAATATCTGAATCTATGTGTATGAACATTGCATCTAGAATATGTCTGCAACATAGATGTAAATACACAAGGATCTAGAATATATGTACTGATAGGACACTACTATATATTATATGTTGTCATCAATGACAAACATACAATCAACTATTTGCACAGAAGCAAATCTCCAACAGTATCATACTAAGTTTGCTACTGATGGTTCTATTGATAAGTACAAGGCATGTCTTGTTGTGAAGGGTTATTCATAGGTTGAGGGTATTGATTACTCTGAGAAATTTTCCCCTGTCACCAAGATGAACTCTACTCGCCTTGTCTTATCCCTCGTAGCTTCTCAGAGATGGCCCATTTTTTAGATGGATGTGAAGAGTGCATTCTTGCATGGTGATCTTACTAAGGAGAATTACATGGAGCAGCCTCAGGGATTTGTGTAGGATTCCTCCTTGGTTTGTAGACTTTGGCATTCTTTTTATGGTCTCAAACAGGCTCCTTAGGCTTGGTATGAGAAGATGGAATCTTTTCTATTTTCCACAGGCTTCACACACTACCATTCTAATCCTACAGTCTACATTCAGCATCTTGAGGATGAGGTTTTGATCCTTGTGCTATATGTTGATGATCTTCTCATCATAGGTAGCTCATCTTCTATGATTTAGGATGTTCAACGCACATTGATGGAGCAGTTTGAGATGATTGATCTTGGTCTGTTACACTACTTTCTTGGTTTGCAGATTGTTCAGTCCTCTACTGGGATCTTTAATTACCAGTAGAATTATGCTCTTGACATGCTTAAATGATTTGACATGCTTTCTTGCAAGCCTTATCCCACACCTTTTCAATTAGGTGTTTCCTTGTCTACCTCTTGCACTTCACCTTTTGTGGATCCTACATTGTATCGACAGTTGGTTGGCAATTTGTTGTACCTAACACACACACATCCTGATCTCTCCTTTGTAGTTGGTCTTGTCTCTTGGTTTTCACATGAGCCTCATGAGAGTCACTGAAAAGATTCCAAGAATATTTTGAGATACATTTAGGGCACTATTATGTATGGCATTCATTACACATCATGGGCTCCTCACATTGTTGGCTTCACTGACTTAGATTGGGCTAATGATGTTGATGATCAGAAGTGTACTTCTGGCTTTGTTTTCTATTTTGGCTCTGGTCCTATCACATGGTCGTGCAAGAAGATAATGTTCACACACTTTCATCTACAGAGGCTGAGTACAGATCTATAGTGCATGCTAGTCAGGAGATTTTATGGCTTTGGCAGTTGATGAATGATTTTGGTTTTCCTCCTGATCATCCCACTGTTTTGTGGTGCAATAATCAAAGTGCTATTCACATTTCCCGCAACCCAGTGGAGCATCAAATCACTAATCACATTGAGATTCATATAAATTTCATCCATCAGCAGATTCAGGATGGCGTTCTCACTTTGGAGTACATTCCCACTAACGTACAGGTTGCTAACATCTTCACTAAACCTTTTTCATCTCCGTGCTATCTTCAGTTACGTTCTATGCTTGGGGTGACGGAAGTTGTCCTTGGGGGGTCTTCTTGAGGCCTTCCTTCCTTCATTTTTTTTTTAGCATGTTTTTTCTATCTCTTTTTGGAGAGGGTTTTTTCCCACTCGGTTTTCTCCTTTGTCTCTGGTTTACAGAGATTTCGTTGTATTGGGTACCTGATCAGGGCTTATTTCTGAGACCCATTTCCTGCTTTCATAGTTGTGCTAGGTTAGCTTACCTCCCGAGCTTCACTTAACGGGGGGTGTTAGATTAATTATATGTCTTCACTTATTAATTAGATCACTTTGATTTAATTAATTAAGTTGTTTATTACTCTATTTTACTTAAGCTGTCTCTTAGGTGCATCACAATTAATATTTATATTAATTATTATGCACAACCTAGTTTTTTACCTTTTTAGGGTTTCGTTCACCTTATAGGTTGACATTTGTAATTATTTTTTAATTATCTTGGAATACAATTTCTCTCACACCGCTTGAGATTTTCCAAGATTTGCTTTTTGTCTCTTCAACTTCCTTCCTGCAATAGGTCATTTGCATGTAGGTGTTCTTGGTGAACTGTGGATTTGTCTGTCTCAAATCCTACAGATCCAAGGTTTTCCCTTCACAGAGAAAACGAGTATAAAGAAAATAATAGTGTTTAAAGATTCAAAATTGGTAGAAAATCAAGTAAAAAGTATGTCCATGGAAAAGAACAATTGGATGCGGTCTTATCAACATTGAGTGTGGGATTTGTTTGAAATCTTTGAATCTTTCAACATTCAAGTAATCCCAAGGAAAAATAGCATTGAAGCAGATCATCTTGCTACCATTGGTTCTCAATTTGATCTTGTATCAAAGATAATCACTAAAAAACACTCTATTTGTCTTATAGTCAGACTAGCTATTCTTGAAATTAAGAAAAATTGACATGTATCTAAGAGTGATGCTCAAATCAATATGTTCATTTAGCAGTCTAGTGAGTTTGTAGAGAAATTGGAGACTAAGATCGGAGAATCCTATGAAGATAAAATCATCCAACTCAAAAAAATAAAATTCTAAAAGGATTTTATTATTTTAGAAAATGTGTTTCATTGTGATGATTCACAAAATGATAAGAGAAAGTTGATCATGGATGAATGAGACTATGTTGACCTTGATCTTGGCAACAATAGAAAGTTGAAAGTGGGAAAAGATGTGCCACTAGAAGACAAACAAAGATTGATTGATTTGTTCTACAAATATAAAAAAGTCATAGCATGGACCTAGGATGACATTAGGGGGTATGAAATAGATGTTATTTAATACAAAAATAAATTATAGGAAGGGACCAAGCCAATTTGGCAGAAGCAAAGACTCGTTAACCCAAAAATTAAATCACTAATGATAAAAGAGCTAAAGAACCTCATTGATTCTTTAATTATTTATACATTAAAATATAGCACTTGGGTTTCATACTTGGTTCCTATCCAAAATAAAAATGGTGATGTCCACTTAGGTGTTAACTTTAGATTCCTAAATAAGGCTTTATTGAAGGATTATTATCCTTTACCTTTTATGGAACAAATTCTCCAAATAATTGTTGGCTTTGAAATGTTTTCTCTACTCGATGGTTTCTTAGGATATAATTAAGTAATGGAAAAAGTGTTGATATCCAAGTTATGCTTCCTATTAGTGTATGACACTTAGTCATTTATCTAGGCAAGTTAGTTGGTCATCAATGCGACCGAGCTATTCTACTTAAGCCGAGCATTGCATATGACTTATATTTGTGTACCAAGCAGTAGTTACTGCTGAGCAAGTCAATGGCTGCCAAGTACCCCTATAGTTGCCAAGCATGGTGATTTTCGAGTTGAGAGTTGTGCCGAGCAACAACATATGAACACCATATTGACCGAGCACCAGAGACCTCATATGCTGAGTGAAGTAGTTTTTGTATGTGTTTGGAATGACTCAAACACTTATGTAAACTATTTTGGCTGAATCCTATGTGACATTTAATTATTGTCACAATATTTAATGGAGTTAGCTATGCAATCTGACAAAGCATTGATCACTATGCAAGCCAAGCAACCAATCAAAAAAAGGGAATGCTTAAGCAAAAAAAGAGATGAATCTAGATATTTGATCTTGATCTAGAAGCTTCATCTATTTTCCATTTAAGGAAGCCTTAAATCCCTAATGAATATAGAGATGCAATGAAGGGCATGAAGGAGAAGATATTGTGTATATGCTAAAGGAGCATAGACCAGACAAAGTGACTGAATAGAGTAGTGAAGGATATAATAGAGTTATTAGATTCAAAGATCAAATAAGAATTGGAAAGAGGCGATCCATAATTAGCATTAGAAGTGCAAACCAAAGTATCAGGTACTGATACATTTTTACAAGTGAATCAGGGAAAATCTCTTAACATAGTGGTCCTAACAGACCTTTGTAAATCTCCTAATAGAGTGCTTACTTAGCTATAAGTTTAAATCTTTTAATCAAGGTATACCTAATAGTCTTTAATCCTTTAATAGGGCAGACCCCTCATAGGGTATATCATTAGAAATGATCAAAATTTTGTAGCCCTAATAGACACAATTTGTTACTGCAGTTTTGAATATTTGTGGGTGTCATCCCCACCCCATTTTTTACCTTCAAGGGTTTTTGGGTTACCAAATCTTTGTGTCATGAGTTTATCTTATTTCTTATCATGATGTGATTACTAGTTAGATCTTTACAAAATTGAAGTTTATGTAAATATAAGATACATGATATGATGTTGAATCAGTTTGTTTCAATTGAGTAAAAGTTTTAGGATTATGATTCACCCCCCTCTTTGTATCTTACTTTCCCAATTAATACTTCCAACATTTGGTATCAGATCTTTGTTGTATTAAAAGAAGTCTAACCACTTAAAGAATTAGATCTTAGAAATGAAGGTTTATAATTTGGGAAAATTCATAGAGAATCAGAAGATTGACTTCCAGCTTTCACTGAAGAAGCTTGAGACAACAAGAGAAGAACTAAAGAAATCCTTAATCAAAAGAAAAGAATTGGAAATTCATTTGAATGATATGTCATATCAAGAAGAATACACTAAAGGTATATTTGAGAATGAGTACTCCAAAGAAAGTGATACAACTATAGCAGATCTATTGGAGAAGAACACCACACTGAATGAAAAGGTCAAAAATCTAAAGAGAACAAGAAACACAATCTATAACACTATGTGAGGTGATTGATCACAAAAAGAAAGTTGAAAAAGACAAGACCATGACAAAAGAAGACAAAAGACAAATGGCTACCATACTTGATGAAAGAACATGTGATGTGAAGAGGCTCATGAATAATCAATTAGACATGATAAATAAACTGTTACTTGCAACTCAAGAGGTAAGCATAAAAGATATAGAAATCACAAATTTGAGATCAAAGAACAACCAACTGAGAAATGAGTTGAGAGAAGAAAAAGAACTTGTTGAAAGGATAAACAAACCTAATGAGGCTGCAAGATATTTTGAGGAACTGATTAGAGCACAAGGAAGAACCAATGACACCGTCGAACTTGGCCTTATTGAGCACCTATCATCTACTAAAGAATGTGAAACATTAGAAAGTGGAGAGAAGAGGCATGCAAAGAAAAAGAAAAAGCCTACATGTCATCACAGTGGAAACCGCGACATACAAAAAACATTTGCAGAAGCAAAAATGGTAAGTCCAATCCTAAGGAAAAATTTAATGGATATTGTTTTAACTATAAGAAACATGGACATCAGGCAAAGGAATGCAGGTCAAAGGCTAGCACTGCACCTACCTCATCCAGATTTCAAGGAAAATGTTACAATTGTTAGAAGTTTGGTCATAAAGCCCAAGACTACAGATCTAATACAAAACCAAAGTGGACATCCAAGAATCAAGGCAATACACCTAAGAAAGGTAACACATACAATTGGGATTACAATACAAGGCATAGTTGTCATTATTGAAATGGATATGGTCATGTTGCAAAAAATTGTACAAGGACACATTTTGGAGGTAAATCCAAGAGTTGGATGATGGGAAGTTTGGTCTGTCATAGTTGTCACAAAATTGGCCATACTCAAAGAGACTGTAGGACCAGAGTGCCAGCACCTACCATTGATCAGATAAAGAACTAGATGAATCAGACATGGAGGAAGAAGGAAGAAATGAGCAGTAGTGGAACCAATGAAGCTGAGATCACCCAATCCAATGGATCAAGTGATAATAGTGCATCAAATTAAGGAAACAAGGCATGTAAGGAACTATTTTACAAATGATATATCTTATACTAGTTCCTAACATTTGTTGTGCTAAAGTCCATATTTGCATAAGCTAAGATGCACTAGGACAAATCTAAGGAAAGAACTGAGAAAAAGAGTTGTTATGCACAATGGGTGCTGAGCATTAGTATTTATGTAGCGACCAAGTCTTTTAGTATGTGCCGAGCTATCCTATCGACCGAGCTGACAGTAATGACCGAGTTAAGAATGTATTGACCGAGGCAATGTCTTGACCAAGTGAATGGAGTGAATTAGCTGAGTTGTTGCATAAGGACAAAGACAACTATATTTCAACCACTATGTACAGAGCATTTATTAAAGACCAAATTTAACTGTTTGAAGCTTTATAATGGATTTTTGGGGTTCATTTTAATTTCACCAAGCAATCAGAGAGTTTGTAGAGTGATTTCAAGGTGAATGAGAGTGAAATTATGCAAAGATTGTAGAGATTGAACTGCGTGCCATTGGAAAATAGTCTGGAGTGATAATATCTGTATTTACTGAGCTACACAGAGTTCATCTTTTGAACCCTAATCAGGAAAATGATTGCTATTTCATCTGATGGAGTGAAGATGCTAGGAAAAGATTTGATGAATGTTGAGTTAGTAAGAAGTGATGTATGTGAACCACCAAATTTCAGAGCCATTCCTGATGGTGCGGTGAAGGGAGATCTTACTAGAGCCTTGCCATCAATTTCGCCCAAAGTTTTGATGATACACAATCTAAGGGAATGCTATATGTGCAAAGTAAGTGAGATAGGAAATGTTGAATTGAGGGAAGCCTATAATAAACTATGTGAAAATAGGGCATTGAAGACTGAAAACCAACACATTGCTGATAAAGGGTTAGTCCATGCCCTAGATTTTCCTCAGGACTTCAAAGTTGAATGGATTAAGATTGTTCTTAGCAGAGTTCATGACATGTAAATTTGGTTAGAGGATGGGCCAGTGAAGATTACTAAGGAGATCATCCATTGAGTCACTAGTTAACCTACTTTGACTGGGAAGAAAACCATACGATCTGACATCAAGGAGAAAATTGAAGAAAACACAAATGCAGTATGGAACAAGAGAGGAATGATGATATCTACCATCACTGATCCTAAGCTTGAATTCATGGTGAGAGTGATTGCTCACAAATTCTATCAGTCAAGAAGAGTAGATAGTGTCCCCTGTGTTGTAGTAGAATAGACGTGGAAAATTGTAAAGATGTATCATACAGATGACCTTGCCGAGCTGCAGTTGACGCAATTGGCAGAAAATCTATCATCTTTCAGGAAAGCAAAGAATACTATGTGTAAGTTTGGATCCTTGATAGTTTTCATATTATTTTATGTTCAAAACACATTTCCTTCCTTAGGAAATGTAGTATGAAGTAAGGATCGACCTGTTATACAACAGATAAATGAGTTTATTCTTCAGTTAGGAGGTAACTTTTGTTAAGGAATTATAGATCAGGAGATGAGATGTAAACTGAATGTATGTAGTAGAATACAATTGCCTTGGTTATTGATTGATTCTACACAAATGTATTTGTATTTATATATAGAATCTATAATGAATAGTTGTGACTATTCATTATAGGGAGATGTGGTTGTTGATACTAAATGAAGTGACTGTTCATTATACATATCATTTATTAATAACTTTTATATATATATATATATATATGAGTTCGTTCCAATATATATTTATCAGA
>MU223533.1:595638-614180 GCA_018584345.1 Thuja plicata | reverse complement strand
TTTTTTTCTTGTGGATACTGATTTTACATATATACAAGTTGTTATACCGAGGGTAGCATGGCTGAGGCCATTACCTTATGAGGTAAATATTGATGAGACTTCTGTAGCCATTACAACTCTTCTTGCAGAAGACATTGATAAGAAATCTAAATTATTTGGCAGATATGAAGAAGAAAAAACTTAGATCACTATGAACTTGAAGTCTACAACTGTGGAAAGGAAGAGAAAGAAGTTAGTGAAAATAATATAGAAAATACTAGGACAAGATGTAGAGGATGATACACCACTTGAGATCACACAAGGTTAGGGTGAAGACCAATCTAGTGATTCTGAAAAGGCAGAGGATGAGGATGTAGGAGCACTAAAGAAGGGTAAGGAACCGAGAGTTTCCAAGCCTTCAATAAAGAAAAGTACAAGGAGGTTTCCTACTCCTCCTATCTTAACTAGACCAAGAACAAGGGCATCAACAACTGTAAAACCAGCAGGGCCACAAAAGAAAACTTTAGAAGAAAGCTCTAGTAAGAGGAAACCAGTTCAAACTAAACCTGTGCCGAGTCATCCTATGAAGAGACCAAGAAGAAAGTTAATATTGGGAAAAGAGGATGATGATGAATAAATGATAGTAACTGATGATGTAAGTAAAGTCAAAACTACTACTCATAGGCATCCAACTAATATGGATGAAATTTGTGAAAATATCAAAAGCTCAACAGGTTTGGCAGGATTTAAGTTCATCAAGTATGAAATGTTAAGAAAATATAACAAGGAAAAGATTATGGATGCTATGATGGAGATGTTGATAAATTTCAAGATGACACATTTGGAAATTGGAAACTCTATTCTTGGTGAACTATTTGAGAAAATTGATGCAAAATGGCATTTTTCCATCATGACCAAGAAAGAGATAAGAGAAGGTGATTTAACCCAAATAATGCCCGAGTTGACACACAAAAAGAGAAGAAAATTCATGGAGGATTATAGGAATAGGCCAATTCCTAAGATGAGGGCATATTCAATACTGAAGAATGAAGTTGAACAAGTTTTTCAATAGAGCCAAAGGATTTGGAAGAAAATATTTGGACTAATAGTGAGAAAGGATACAAACCAAGATGCAAGCACATCTAGACGGATAGAGATAGATAACAAAGAAGACATAGTTGTATTAGATCATCTTGCATAAGATAAAATGGAGAAAGTTGAAGATAGTGAATAACAAGATGTGTTTATTGTTGATGATGTACCTAAAGACACACAATTGAACATTAATGCCTTAACCGAGGAAGAAGTCAAGGAATTAGATACTACCAAGGAAACTTCAGATGTACACCTTCCAAGAACCAATCCAGTCTTATTCTCTATTCATGATTATATAGAGATTAAAATTGCACCAACCATGGATTCAACACTCCCAAGCACCAACCCAATCACAGTTGAAGATTCACAGAATGTAAGTGGCGAGGAGAAGGATAAGCCAGAAATATCAATTCCACATTCCCCTACCGTGGCTAATCCTGAAGTAACCACATAAGATGGAGATAAAATCATAGAAGATCAAGCAGATAAGGAAACAGAAACCAAGGAGAGACAAGAGCCTAAGGAGCAAGAGGCTATTGAGGCACTTATACAACTACTTATTGTTACACTTCCTAAATAGAAGACTACAGATACACCTGATCAGTAGGTAATGAATACTTAGAAGGATTTATTCTTAGTTAGTGTTGATACTAGCAGAGTACAGGAAGAGTAGAGACCGAACATCAGTTCATCAAAGACTAAGAAGAAAAAGTCACATACAAAAAAGGACAAGTCTCCTCGCTCACCAGTCACACTCAATGAAGTTATAGTGCTTCCAAAATGGGACACTGATAAATTAACTTATGAGTAGATGCAAACCTTGCATGATCTACTTAAAAGAAAAAGAAAACAAGAGGAACTATGAAGAGAACATCAACAAAAACATGTATTACATGAAATCAAGGATATTTTTATTGATGCATCTAACTTGCAAGATATAGATGAGAAAACTCCTATTATAGATCAATTAGTTGATATTGTCAAGAAGGTGAACACTGATGATCTAGAGGCAAATGTAAAAAAAATGGAATGGTCTGCAAAGAAGTTTGAATAAATTTTTTTGGAGAAGGTTGCCACAGAAATAGCTGTGAAGAAGGTTGAACTTTCTGAGTTAATAATTATTTTAGAAGAAGTTGCAAATAATGTTTATTCTTTGTATAAGAAACTACGTAATGTTGAATTATTTACAAAGGATAATCAACAACTTATTGAGAAGCTACAAGAAGATTTGAGGTCAACATGAAATTCATTGAGCATGGATGCAAGTTCTAGCTCCTTTCATTTTTCTAGATGGACTTTCACCCAAGGGAGATTAACCAAGCTCATGGCTAATGATAGCAGAATAAGGGCCAAATTGATTTCTATTCAAACCTTGTTGACACCTTATTTGGAGGTTATGCAAAGAGAATTGCAAACTGCAAAATAATTAGTAAAGAAAGATCCACCCTCTTTTGCAGAAAGTATGGTTGATCTAACTGCCCAGCTAGAAATATAATTTTAGATTTTGGATTCTGTAAGAATTGGATGGGACAATGCTTTGGAAATGGTCCTTTAGCTCCACAAACAATTTTTGGATAAGTATTGTCTAACCCTAGATGCCAAGAGTGAAACAAACAAGGGGGAAATGAAGTAAAGCCATATACAAGGAAGACAGATGCAGATACATGTAATATATGTATATATAATTTTTGTATACTGAGTCATATAATTAGGGGGAGTACTATGTATGTAAGAGGTACTATTTTTGTTCAAGTACTATAAAGTCATGAAAAAGTGTTTTTTCCACTAATGTCAAAGGAGGATATTTTTGATCTCCAAGTTATGTTTCCTATTAGTGTCCAACACTTATTCATTTATCTAGGCAGGTTAGCTGCTCATCACTGCGACCGAGCTATTCTACTTAAGCTTAGCATTGTATATGAATTGTAAATAGTAAACAGTTTATGAGTACCCCTACAATTGCTGAGAAGATCAAATGACGAGCATGTTGATTTCTGAGTTGAGAGTTGTGCCGAGCGACAACATATGAACACCGTAATGACCAAGCACCAAAGACCTCATATGCCGAGTGAAGAAGTTTTTGTATATGTGTTTGGAATGGCTCAAACACTTATGTAAACCATTTTGGCCAAATTTTATGCAAAATTTAATTATTGTCACAGTATTTAATGGACTTAGTTATGCGATCTGATAGAGTATTGATCCCTATGCAAGCCAAGAAACCAATCAGAAAAAGGTAATGCTTAAACGAAAAAAGAGATGAATCTAGATCGTTGATCTTGATCTAGAAGCTTCATCTATTTTATATTTAAAAAAGCCTTAAATCCCTAATGAATATAGAGATATAGTGAAGGGAATGAAGGAGAAGAGATTGTGTGTATGGCGAAGGAGCATAAATCAGATAGAGTGATCGAATAGAGCAGTGAAGGAAAGAACATAGTTATCAGATTCAGAGATCAAATAAGAATTGGAAAGAGAAGATCTGCAATGAGAATTTGAAGTGCAAACCAAAGGATCATATACTGATACATTTTTGCAAGTGAATCAAGGTAAATCTCTTAACAGAGTGGTCCTAATATACCTTTGTAAATCTCCTAACAGAGTTCTTACTTAGTTGCAAGTTTAAATCCTTTAATCAAGGTAGACCTAATAGTTTGTAAGCCTTTAACAAGGTAGACCCCTCAGAGGGTAAATCATCAGAAGTGATCAAAATTTTGTGGCCCTAACAGGCACACTTTGTTCCTACAGTAGTGAATATTTGTGGGTGTCATCCCCACTCCATTTTTACCTTCAAGGGTTTCTAGGTTACCAAATCTTTGTGTCATGAGTTTATCTTATTGCTTATCATGGATGTGATTACTAGTTAGATCTTTAAAAAATTGAAGTTTATGTTTATAAGATACATGATATGCATGTTGAATCAGTTTGTTTCAATTGAGTAAAGTTTTAGGATTATGATTCACCCCCCTCTCAGTATCTTACTTTCCTAGTTAAGACATCCAACAAAAAGATGAAGATAAAAATAAGACCACTTTCACCACAAAATGGGGAACATTTGCATATGAAAAATACCTTTTGACATATCAAACACTGGAGTGACTTCTCAACATATAATGGATATTGCTTTTAAAGATTTGATCAATATGATTATCCTTATTTATCTTGACAATTTAATTGTGCTTTCACAACATAGAGAGGATCATTTTGATCATATTGAAGAATTTTTTCAAAGGTGTCAATATTTTTGAGTTTCCTTGAATCCCAAGAAATGTATATTTAGTGTCCCTCGATGATCTCTCTGTACCCATTAATAAAAAAAATAGTGTAGTTATTTTAAGGAAAATATGAATTTTATGAGTAGATTCATCTCTGATTTTGTGGGGTTGGTTAGACTGATCACTTTTATGACACAAAGATCAAAATTTAAAATAGACTCTAGAGGTGAGAGCATCATTTGAGAAGATAAAAGAAAAATGACCCGTGAAGTGGGTTTCACCGGGCATGCCAAAATGTATGCAATAAAATAATGTGTTAGGAATATGAAGCAAGCTAAACATTCAACAAACTAATCTACTACAAAATATAGATTATACAAAAGAAGAACTTAAAAAAAATACAATAAAACCCTAAGATTGTGCAAACCTCACTAAAAAGGCAACAAAACTCTCCTTGATGTGTAGATTTTTCTGAAGCATTGGATGTGTGCTCATGAAATTGCTCAAGCTTCAATGGGTGCATGGGGATTTTTTCATTATAAGGTTATGGATAATAGTTTTTTCTCTTCAAATGAACATTGTAACAATGCATAAAAGGTGGATGATTTGTGAAGGGAAGAGGGTTCAATTTATAGGCAAGAGGAGGGTTAAATAGAGGGTCAAGATGCAAACTTTAAGAAGGTTGGAGATGCATTTGGGAGAGAGCACATGGATTGTGCTTTCTCAAATGGATCTCATTATGAAAAGTGTCACAATGAGAGAGGTTTGGAAGAATGGGGGAATGTGACCATTTTGGGAGATGTGAGAGGGGACAAAGGTGTAAGAGATGGATGAAGTGTGTAAGAGGGATGTAAGAGCATTTAAGGAAGACTTAAATGCATATGATTGTGGATTTGAGGGATGTGATATGAGAGTTGACTTGGGTGAGGGTTAGGATTCCTTAATATTTGGATTATGATTGTGAAAATGTTTAGGGAGTGATTAGGCTTGGTTTAGGGGTGATTAGAGGGAAAGTGAGAGGATTAGGAGGATGTTATGGGAGGAGAGAGAATGAGTGGAGGGTGATTTAGCTAGTTAAGTGTGACTAACCAACTTGAGAAGGGATAAGTATGTGTAAAGGGGTTGGGTTGAGTTAGAACCATGGGTTAGGTGATTTAAGTAAGGTTTGTCTATGGGTTAAATTTAGGAGCCATGTGGTCAAATAGATTAAATATAATTTATTTAATCACAAATGAGATAAAGCAAATTAATCTAAATAGATAAGTATATTTATTTAAATTAATAAAGGAAGGGGGATTTAATTAATTAAATGGTTGTGGGTTGCCATTAGATTAATTGGACTATAGCCAATTAATTAAATTAATTGAGCTAGGAGGTTAACATAAATTAATTAATAATGTATAAATTATTTAATTAATAATGCATAGAAGAAAGCTAAATTTGATTAAATTTTGTTAATCATTTTTAGGTGTCTACATTTTTACACTCTTCGACATGGGGTTAGAATAACAATATTTCGAAGACGTTTAAAATAATAAATAATGCGAAGATATAATGGGAAACAAAGTCACCCTAGGGTGGTAAGGAGAAGAGAATTAGAGTGGGTGATGCCCCCTTAAGAGGGTGACGAGAAGAAAAGCAGAGGCCTTGGCGATGTCTTGAAAAGAAAATGGGAGTCAACGAAGAAAGGAGGAGAAGATGGGAGACTTGAATAAGTAGATTTGTGAGAGCAACCAAAAAATAGGGGCCGAGGAGAAGTTTGGATAGGATGGGGGGTTCAGAAGTAGAAAATGGTTTTAGGGCAGGGCTATATAAGGGTCGGAGGGCAAAGAAAATGTTTATTGTGCATATTTAATCTTAGAAATTGCTTTGTTATTTTGAGCTCTGATATTGCATAGCACGATGGTGGTGAGGGGATGACCAAGGCACTGATTGACATTGTGAGGAGTGTACGACAACACTGAGCACCGAACAGACAGGCAGGAAAAAAAATAGCTCTTTGATTTATAAATTTATTGGTTTTTACAAGCTTTAGGTATTAAGGATGCAATCTCGTAGGGGCTTGTTTGATAGGATCATCACCGGGTTCAGTGGAAATGTGATCCCACATAAAATGTGTTGTTTTAGTGCGATGTCAAGTGAGGTAGGAATCTTTTGTAGGATCACAAAAATAGAGGTGGGGTAAATAATAACTCGCGGGACTTCGATCCGCAATAATTTCTTGCGGGAACATGGTCCTAGAGAAAAAGGGGAAAGGGAGGGCAAAATAATGTGATACTGTGAGGGATCACAGAGGGGAGGGGGTAGTTTCTTAATTGGAATATGTTCTCATAAGGCTAGGTTGGGGAATTTGGTTTGAGCGATCCTGCGATTGCAGGAACTGGAGTAAAAAAAGAGTTTTGCAGGAATGCGGGGAAAGGATAAGATTGGTGGGAACGGGGGAACTGGGTAGAAAGTGAAGAAGAGGAAGATGACAGGAAAGGAAAAGAAGGGGTGGGTTTTTTAAGTTAAAAGGTGTGTTTTAACATAAGAAGGATGACTTGAATTGATTTGGCTAGTTAGAGTGGTTCATGGATCAGATGACATCTCGAGAGAGACATGCCGTAATTTTATGGGCAATAGAGTAGTTCACACCAACGGATTGGGCACGATTGAGCTTGGATATATCATTTAGATGACCCATAGGCACACCTACATGGTGATGGTGAAAGCACTCTATGAGCGGTGGTGTTTGGAGATAACAACATTCCATCTCCCAACATGGGAGATGACCATTACACTAGAGGAAGTTTATATTTTTCAGTTACTATTCTGAGGGACAAAGATGATCATTGGAGATACTTCCCGGCAGCAGGCGCTGGTGGGGCTAGGTGTCATACTCCCTTTGTGATAGAGATAGATGGATCTGCATCACCACATAAATGTGTATCTAATAAGGCAAGTGTAATTTTATGTGTATGGATTAGTTTTAGGGTACATTGACCCTAACACGGTAGGGACCAGTGTTACACTAGCACTAATTCTGGTGATTGTGTGTATCATCAGTGTAGGTGTACTCACAACATGGGGCATCTTTATGTTAGCCAAGAAATATAGGAACTTGCACCAGATTATCTATCATGGTGTTCCAGGACACGGGAGGAGTATGGGTTTTACCACCTTACCCTTGGTATGGGGCTGGGAGCACATTGTAGTGCTTAGGCTGGTAGGCAAGACATGGAGATAGGTGGACTAGCATGTGGTGTATAGTTGGCATGGGCTATTGACATACCACAATGTGGATGAAAGGGAATACTTGAGGGATAGTATAAATGGTATTGAAGATGACATCACCTGGAGGCCATATAGGAGGGTAGGACCCTAGGTAGAGGATCGGGTAAAACTGTCATTCGTGATGACTCCCACATTTCTAACTGAGAGATGGGACTATATTGTTGAGAAGTACCAACCAAACAGAGTGGCTTGCTAGTTTGAGTTCACACAAAATGTTCCAGTCATTGAGAGATGGTATCAAAGGATCACCAGGGAGAGGTGGTAAGAGGTTAGATAGGCATTGGATAGGTAGGGGATTATTGTAGCATGGAGGGCTATTTATTCCATTCAGTGGGATTGGCAGGGAGGGTCGGCTGATGAAGGCAGTACATAAGAGTACCGAGCCTAGTTTTGGAGGCCATAGGCTATGGGGAGTACAAGATTACCGCCAGAGGCTGATAGGGTGATGGGAGATGCAACCTTGGATGTGAGAGGGAGGAGAGGGAGGAGGGTGACCCGACAGAGGGAAGGGTTGAGAGTATTGGTTCTATAGAGATGAGCCTCGAGGAGAGGAGGGAGAGGAGATGGGGAGCATGGAGGTTTAGGAGATTAGGGGGATCAACTGATGGGAGGGAGAGGAGATGAGATGGATGTGGATGGTGGGGGAGGATGACAAGACCAAGGGCCACAACTAGATTTATAGGCTCCATAAAGACTGACACGTACCGATACATGGTTAGGAGGAAGAGGAGGATCCTTATTAGGTGGGTTGGGAGATTCCCTGGCAGAGCAGTTGAGATCACTCTAGTTGATGCATGCAGCTACTATCCATCAATTGCAAGACACGCAAGGAGAGAGAGATGGTCTATAGGCCGAGAAATATGTGCTCATACTAGAGAGGGACATTATCAGGCATGGGTGAGATTCTATGATCCAAGAGTGAGATGAGGCCCAGATAGAGGCGACTGATATGAGGGTAAGGGTTTATAGAGTTGTCACAATAGCTAAGGGGGGCTAGGGGGAGAGGGACAAAACCCAGGCCCAGGTAGCATAGACGATGACTGAGGGATTAAAAGTGCTTGAGGAGAGAGATACATATCTCTAGGAAAAGGATTCTTACAGGGCAGAGAGGGATAGGCTATAAAGGGAGAGGGATGAGCTTGTAGGATGTGGGAGGATTGAGGGCAGAGTTTGCTCTGGGTGGTAAAGGAGGTGGTAAGATGGAAATAGTGGTAGGGATTAGAAGAGATCTTACAGTAGCCAAAGAGAAGGTGGGGTGGTATAGAGTGATGTATCATGCGACTGTGCCCTAGGATAGGAGAAATTCATACAAGGCTGCAGGGGGTTCCACCATGATAGGAGGAGGGCCCAACTATCAGACAAAGGGAAACAAATAGGGAGGAGGGGGTTCCCACATTCTATACTGGTAGGGACAAAGTCATTAGCTAGGGAATTTATAGATTCCCAGAGAGTTAGTTGGGGGTTCCATCCAGATGTAGGAGGCAAAGAGTTCAGATATAGGGGCCTTGAGGGAGAGGCAAGATACATGGCCATGTACCTGAGGGACCACACTAGTCACAGAACTGAGAGCACTAGGTACAGGGTTAGGGGTTTTGATGTTTTATAAGAGGAACTAAACAGGTATCAAGATGAAAATGGGGGCCACATAGGTACCCAAAGGGTAGATGAACCCATAGGATACCACTATCCAGGATACATACAGCCATCCTCTAACAGGGGGACCAACAGGGTAGTGATATTTTGCATGATGCAACGATTCCTTTTTGGGGCATGTAGCCCAATTTCGTAGTCTATATGATACATTCATGTTGTGATGGTGAAAATTTTGAGACTATTATTCTTTCATAAAAGTATGGATGTTGTATATGTGGGGCTCTTATATATACATATGATGCAGAGTTATGGTGGTCTCCATGTGCTATATGATCTTTTGGTGTTTTCTCTTATGCATATATGATGTAGATGCTTTATAATGGACTGACACATGGGTGATGTAGGATGGTTTCCTTATATGATATGATGACATGTTTGATTTTTAGGATAGATGCTTTATATGTCATTTGTGAGATTTATGTGGTGTATGATGTGAGTATAGACGTGTGTGGATACATGATGGATGCGATGTGTGTTTGGGTGATTTAATGTTTTATGCATGTATATATATACATATGTGATGGATGCATGTGATGGTTTGTGTATTTTATGATGCTATTTAATGATGTTGACTTACATGTGATGATGCAAATTGATATGATAATGAACTCTATATGCTAGCTTAAACGAATGTAAATAGATAAACGAATGTGGTTTTAAAATGAATGCAATAATAAATGAATGTTAACTAGAAAATAAATGTTAACTAATGAAAAAAATGAAACTTAATAATGAGTGAAATACAAACTAAATGGATGCCAACTAAGATTGAATGCAAGTTAAAATGAATGCAATTAAAAATGAATACAAACCTAAAATGAATGCAAAGATTAAAATTAAAATGAATGCGCAATTAGATTTAATTAAAATGAATGCCCACTATATGTGACAATAATGAATGTAAACTAAATGTAAACGGAATGAATGAAATATAAATGTAAATGAAATGAATGCAAATGTAAAAATGAATGCAAAGTATATGAAACTAAAAATAGATGAACTCTAAATATAATGAAATGAATATAGATTAATGCAACTAAAATGGATGCAGGTTAGGACATGAGACCAAATGTGTGAGTTAGATGGGTACATGCAACATATCATGGACCAACTAGATCCTCATCATCAGGAGTGAAATAGGATAGGGGTATGGGGGGTAAACACTTGCACAATTAAAATCCATGGTCTTTAGGAAGGATAGGTGATGGGAGGGATGTTTCAAGTTTGCATCTGAGTTAGGTTGTGAATATTTTTCTTGGATTACTTTGGTCATGGATTGTAAGGGTTGCTGAGAATTTGGAGGGGATTTCTTTAGGATACTAATAGGATTTTTTTGGGTTATGAGGGATTGCTTGAAGCTTGAGCATGGGGTATTCCAGAATGAAATACCACCATGTAGTTTGAGCACTTAGTTTGATATAGAAATGCTAGAGACTTGCCAGGGTTACTAGGAATGCAAGGCCTTGTCACCGGTATTGCATGAGACTGACATAATAAGAACACAAGGGTTTCCCCAGTAGCACACATGATTCCTATGAGATTCAAGGTGGGAACAATGTTGCATAACCCACAAACAATCAATATTTCCCAAGTGTACCATGTAACCACGAAATGATTACACGTATGCAAGGGTCACATCTGACAGTCTCATAGGAATAAAAAGAGATCACGACCTCATCCCAGGTGCATCCAATCATAACATACCATGATATAAAGGATTGTGGAAACTTTGAGGAGGGAAACCTAGAGACCTGGAAATGATAATCAAGAACCAAAATCAAAATTCAAGACCAAAACAATTATCCACAAATGCATTTTCCCACAGAGACCAAATGATACAGAGGACTGGTAGGATTCAGGTTGGACATGAGGAAAGATACATCCTACAAGGACTTGTTGATGGATGAGATTATAAATTTGCACTCGAATGGCCAAAGATGAATCGAGGATAATCACCGGGTCAAGACTTTCTCTGAAGGAACTTGCTAAAATGCGGGACTCAAAGGAACAAAGAATCTGGATCACTTTCTGCAAGGAGACCTACCTAGGACACATGATATGTCTAAGAAAATCCTAACACAAGCCTAAACTAATGCTTAAGGAAAGTATGACTCAAATTACATATATACGAAAGGGGACATGCAAATCTCAGGGATTGGGATAGGAAATCATATGCACAAAAATAATGACCAACTAGATACAAATGATATGTACACAAGATCAGGGGGGACGAGGGGTTAATTCTATAACTGGTGTGTGCAATGAAGGGACACCTAAGGAAAATGGGTTGTGTGATGAGAATGTGATTGGGGTTATGTGTATGCGATTGATGAGACGAAGGGAGATGAGAGTTTGATAGATAACGATATGACCCACGATGTGTGATGCCTGATTGCCAGGTTTTCACCACACATACTTGCCCAAGGTGCCTGATTGCCAAGTTTTCACCATTGGATGATTTATTTATCTTTACTTTTTTATATTTTCTCTGCTTTTTTGATGTTTTTGTTATCATCCAGGTGTTTGTTTTCCAGGTTTTCATCAAGATAATAATTTTTTAGGACTTTTTATACTTTTTATGAATTGTTTAGACAATAGGGGTGTATTTCACGAATCAGGAATATAACCATTTGAGGTGAATGATGTTGATGGGATGATTCAAAGGTTCTCCTTTTGGAGTTGATAGTTGATATGCTCTTAACCTAAAGCTTGTTGTGACAACATATGGTCCCAACCAAATGACTTCAAACTTACCCTTCTTTTCTTGATCTGTGCCTACCTTCTGGTTCTCTTTAAGGACTAGATCCCCACCTAGAATTTCCATGGGTAGATTTTCTTATTGTAACTTCTCTTAAGCCTATTTTGGTAGACCACAAGGTGATCATAGGCTTGTTGTCTCTTTTCATCTAACAGGTCCAATTGTATAAGTCATTCCACATGGTAGTCTTTATCTATGATTAGGTTCTTGAGTGACACACACAATGATGGAAGTTTGACCTCAATTGGTAAGAAAAATTTTGCACCATAGACAAGTGAATAGGGGGTGGTTCCTATGGGGGTATGATAGGAAGTATGGTATGCCCAGAGGGCAGGACTGAATTGGAGGTGCCAGCCACAACCACTATCATTGACAACTTTTTTGAGGATTTTTAGGAGTTTTTTGTTAGTTGCCTCAGCTTGGCCATTACCTTGTGGGAAATATGGACTAGAGAAGTGGTGATGGCTATGGAGGCGTTCACATAGATTGATCACATGTTGGTTTTTGAATGGCATAATTTGATCTGTAAAGATGGTGGAAAGGATGCCAAAGCGGTAGACAATATGGTAGAGGATGAATTTAGATATTTGGACACCTATTATAAGGGTGAGCGGAATTGCTTCGACCCACTTTGTGAATATTTTGTAGCTATGATAATGTACTTGTGTCCTTCTGAGGATGGGGGTGATATTACTAATGAGGTCAGAATACCAACAAGAGAATAACCATAGAGGCACGATGGGATGTAAATATTGCATTGGAGCATGAATCAGATTAGCATGATGTTGGCAAGGTAGGCACTTATTTACAAATCCACAAGCATCATGTTCCATTATAGGCCAGTAGTATCCTTCTCTTAGAAGATGTTTGGCTAATATTATGCTACTTGTGTGGGCACTGTGGATCCTAACATGTACCTCTTGTAAATCCTAGGAAACCTCATTTGAATCTAAACATCTTGCGAGAGGACATTATGATATCCTCGATGATATAGGGTATTTTCTACAAGAATGTAGCAGGATTCTCTACATATGAGGTTTTGGCATTGGGTGTTTGTGAGATGGGGGGATATGATACCATTATTTAGATATGCATGGATGTCATGGTATCATGGAGACTGAGGACCAATGAAGATAATACCATTTTGGAATTGATGTTTTTGTAAGCGGGTGCATCAAGTTGCTTGACCAAGAATTCATATTGTGTTGCATCCCAAGGAATCTCCAGGAGGGATCCAATAGTGGCCATTGCATCAACAACTTTATTCTATAATCTAAGCACTTGGGTGATCTGTAAGCTCAAGAAGTGTTCCTTCATTTTGTCAACCATCTCTTTATAAGGTAACAAATTGTCATCCTTCATCTGAAACTCATCTAGAACTTGTTTTATGATGAGATGTGAGTCTGCAATGACATGTATCTCTGTGATATTCCATTGGATTACCATTCTAAGTCTAGTGATGAGTGCTTCATACTTTGTGATGTTATTTGTGCAAGGGAATCTCATTTTGAATGATTTGGGGATGTAGTCACCTTGAGGGGTGATAAAGAGTATTCATGCCCCTGAACCATGGGTTGTGAAGGATCCATTAAAGTAAAGCTTCTAGGTTGGTTTCTCTTCAACCATGTACAAGTGTTCATCTAAAAATTCTATGACCAAGGGATAGGCATCAACCAATGGTGCTTCTTCTAAATAATCCACAATAACTTTTCCTTTGATTTCTTTTCTCTCTATATATTGGATATTGAATTTTCTTAATAACATTACCCACTTTTCCATGCATCCTATGAGAGTAGTCTTGCACATTAGGTATTTGTGGGGATCTACTTTTGAGATGAGTTTTACTATATGACTGAGCATGTAATGGTGGAGTTTTTGAGTGGTGACAACCACTGCTAGGCATGCTTTTTCCATGGGTGAGTAGTTGAGCTCATAACCCACTAGTGTGCAGATGATATAATAAATGACCCATTATTTTCTATTATTGTCTAACTGAGCAAGAAGTGCCCCTAGTGTTGTGGTAGTGGTTGTGGTAGTGGAAGATATGTACAAGATGAGAGGCCTTCATGGTGTTGGTAGTACCAAAATGGGTGAGTTTGCTAAATACTCTTTGATTTTCTCAAATATTTTCTGACATAATGGATCCCATTTGAAATTGGTATATTTTCCTAGAAGGTGAGTGAATGGCTGGAACTTATCTACAAGCTGAGAGATGAAGCGGTACACAAATTGTAGTTTTGCCTGGAGACTATGCAACTGTTTAAGTGTTCTTGGTGGGGGTATTTCCATGATGGATTTTACTTTCTTTGGATCGATACATATGCCTCTTCTTAATATAATGAAGCCCAGGAGCTTTCTAGATGTAACACCAAAAATGCATTTCTTCAGGTTGAGCATTAAGCCGATCAAATATCCACTCGACTACATTTAGGTGTTCTTCTCTTTTAATTTATTTGGCCAGAATATCATCCACATAGTCTTGAAGGATTTTTTTGGATCATGTCATGAAAAATAATGGTAATGGATCTCTGATAGGTGCCCCTACATTCTTTAGACCAAATGACATCATATTGTAGCAGAAGGTGCCCCATGGCGTTGTAAACATTGTCTTGTTATGATCTTCTTTTGATATGCATATTTTATTATACCTAAAGAAACTTCCCATTAGTGACAACATCTCATGTATAGCCGTAAGATCTATTATCATATCAATATTAGGCAGGGGAAACCATCCTTGGGCATGCCTTATTGAGATCCCAAAAGTCTATGCATATTATGATTGATTTGTCTAGCTTGGATATGGGAACCATGTTGGAGATCCACTCAAAATAGTCGATGGTACAAATGATCTTAGCTTGGATGAGTTTCTCTAATTTTGCTTTGACTAACAGTGCCACTTTAGAATGCATCAGATCTTTTGTTTAACATGTTTGATATTCGGGTCCACTGCGAAATGATGTACAACTAAACCTGGGTCCAATCCAGGCATGTGAGAATAGGACCATGCAAATTTTCCTATAGATTCTCGAAGGAGAGCAGTGAGTTCTGTAGACACTAAAATCTGTCAATTACCCTTATCCTAGCCTAATTAAATAGATATTTATTATTTATTTAATAATCCCTATCTTACCTTTAATTAAATAAATTTACATTTATTTAATTAAGAATCTTGTTTATCCCTATCCCTGATTAAATAAATTATATTTATTTAGTCTTATCCTATTCCATTTTCCTAAAGTTTAATTAATTCTTAAATTAATTAAACTAACCTAACTTATCCCTTTTTCTCCCACTTGGAATTAAATATTGTATTTAATTCTATTTGAGCACATGACTCCTAACTTTAACCCTCACCTAACCTCACTTCCCTAACCTAACCCATCCTTCTACCCCACTTGCCACTAATTAATCCTAATATTCCACCTAATCACTCCCTAATCATTTACACAATCCTAATCAAAGGATTAGCAAACGCAAGTCACATGTGACTCTTACACAAGCCAAGTCACATGTGAATCTTACACAACCCAAGTCACATGTGACTCTTACACACCACATACACATTTCTTACAAAGCCTTACACATCTTACACACACTTACACATTTTCTCCCCTTCACATGTGAACTCAACCATGATCCATCACTTTCTCAAGTTGCTCACACACGTGTGAGCAACTTTGGTCTTTTCATCCTCTTACATCCTCTTACACCTTCTTACACCTTGTAATTGACCCATCACTTTAAAAGGTTTCTCACACATGTGTGAGCATCTTTCCCTCTTTGAATGGTCAAAACTCTAATATACTTGGCCTCCACTTGGCCTCCACCTCATGGCCACATCATTGATCCTGAGAAATCCTAGCCCTTCATCCAACTTTGAATCTCAACCATCCATTTCCTTAAGAATTATATAAAATAAGAGCCCTCTCCTCTCCTTCAACAAGCACTTTTATCACATTGTCATGCTGTTGGATTTGTGAGCAACCACATCCCAAAAAATCAACAACACTTTCTTCATCTTCATTTGGGAGGTTTGCATGTGTTGAAATAAGTTTAATATTTGCTTCCTTACTTCATTTCTTCATATATGCATATTTACTTCCATGTTTTGAGGTATGCATAGATCATGTTAGAATAAGCTTAGTTTCTTAAGTGTATTCTTTTAGTTACATTTTTATGCATTACATTTTTGCATGCCCTGTGGGACCCACTTCACGCGCCAAACTAACATTCTAATGTGGCTTTGAGTGTGTTTTTGGAGTTTTTGAGCTTGTAGGTTTGGAAACTTGCATTTGGAGATCAACTTCTACAAAGAGCCACAAATCACAAAAGTAGCATCACAGTTGTGTTTGGAGGAGAAAAGAGACAACTTTTGATATATAACTTGCTATATTCTTTTGCTTACTTTACTTTTTTTTCAAGTTTTAGATATGTACACATTGTATATATGTCTTTAATGCAACATTAATTTTATATTTTCCAAAAACAAAAAACTCACATCTTTCTTTATTTTTCTTTTAGGTATATATATATATATATATATATATATATATATATATATTTGAAANTATATATATATATATATATATATATATATATTTAAAAGAAAGGTGATATACATTATCTATATATATTATTAATATATAAATATATATATACACCTTATATATATTTAATAATATATATTAAAAAATAAAATAAAATAAAAAACCACACACACACACACACATATATATAATATATATATGAATATAAAACAAAAATTAATCAAAACAAAATAAAATAAAATAAAAAACCAAAAAAACACATATTATTATTATTATTATTATTATTATTATAATATATATATATATATATATACACACTAATATAAAACAAAAATTAATCAAAACAAAATAAAAATAAAATAAAAAATTAATAAACAACCCCGCAAGCTGTGGTTCCACAGTTTCACGCCGCCCTCCCTCGCCAAAAAAACAAACAAAAATAAAAAAACCCTAAAACAAAAAAAACAAATGCCCACCCAAAACTATTGTTTAAAAACTTTAAAATTTGAAAATTTTCTGCACACTTTTTCATTTATTTAGTTTTAAATATTATTTTGGGTTTTTAATTATCTTTTTATTTAATTTTTTATTGTGCAGGAATTCGGGCTCTGATCATATGAGCAACCAGGAGCTTTGCTAAAACCCCCAACCCACTATTTTTCTGCCAGTGGTCACGTGGGACCCAGGGGCTAGCTTTTAGGGGCTTAACTCAGCCCTTTCACCCATACAAACTCATAACGGAGCAGGTTTACAGAAACGTTAATAACTTCTACATACGAGCTCCATTTTGGACGATTCAAAAAGAACCAAAAAGATGATTCAGCCCTCTACGTAAATCTGAAATCCATTTATCTAGATTCTTTTTAAAAAATTAGGTGCACACATTCAAAGTTGACCTTTCATTGTAATCTTAAAATGCTCATAACTCTTGCATACGAAAGCATTTTTCAGTCAATATTTTTTTAAAATTTATCAAAAAATCATAAGGAATCTATTTTGGGAATAAATTTTGGCTTTAGACAATCTGTTTGAAGTGTTTTACACACATTTTGCAAATTGGGCTTAAAATAAATTGTTCACATTTGGATTTGGGATCTAAAAAGAACAAGTGTATTTTAAACCTCAAGATCACGTATGTATTCTCTCCTCTCGCACGTTCAGGTGACCTTGAGTGCACAAGAAATGTGTGGTCCTGTTTTCTTTTTCTAGGAGGCCTGCATGGGGATTTGATCACCTCAAGGGACGACCTCAACTCCCATGTTCCGACGGAGTATAAATATCGGGAGGTGAATCCAAAGACACCTCTCTTGGAAGTAGAATCTTGTCACTCTTGGCTAAGCCCCAAAGAACTTTATACCTTTGGGAAGTGAAGGTGGATATTTGGGTCACCGTCTCCTCCCGGCTTTGTAGCATTATTTTCTTTCATCTGCGGATTTGGGCCTCATATACCTTGTGTATATCAAGGACATCCCCTAGTTGAACTTGTAAATCCTACTTGAAACCTCAATAGTGATGTTGGTGTGTTTGATGTGCTTGAGTGTTTAAAACCTTCCCCATTTGCAGCCAAAAGGGGACACACCATCCAAATTAAGTCTTAGAACTTTTGCCTTGTATATTTTGAATGTTTGAAACTTCAAAAACTCAAAAAACATCATAAAACATAAAAGTCCAAAAAAAAAGTCAAAAACTCAAAAAAAACAAAACATTGCAAAAACAAAACAAAAACATTCTTGTTTAAGTCTAGTCAAGCTTTCCACATCATCTCCACATCACTTATTCTATCTATCAAATTCTTCATCATCCTAATACTTCTTATCCTAGTCACCTTCTTAATCATCCAAATCATTCCTCTAATCCATATCATCCTTAATCATTCTACTCATCATCTCCTAATCATCCATAATATTCCAAATCATCTCCCTAATCACATTCAATCATCCATATTCTTCTAATCATCCTTAATCAACATCTACATCCTAATCAATCTTTCAAATTCTTCATCTTATCTTAATCATCCTAATA
>MU223533.1:573087-590155 GCA_018584345.1 Thuja plicata | reverse complement strand
TTGTCGTCCAAATCCACTTATATATCCATTTACTTATCCTCATTCCCTTGCACTCTATACCTAGGGGAAAGCTCCATCCATGCCTATGCTACCATACATCTTCCACGTACCCTATCCACCATCCACCATCCTATCTAAGTCCATCATCCATTTCCCCTCTTTGAGCTTGACTATCCTATACTTTCCCGCCACTCATATACTCCATGTTTCATATTCACTATCCATCATCCTATCTACGTCCATCATCCTCTATCCATGTTTGATCTTTAAATCCTATCCATGTCCTCAATTTCATAGTACTTGTCGTATACATTTCCTCCACCCCCCTTCCATAATCCTATATAATTCCATCCTTCTTTCCCATCTCTTTTGATCTTTCTTACCCTATGAATTTCCTCCATACATTATCCATTATTCTATCCTATCCATATTTTTCATATCATATGCCCTATCCTATTCATATCCTCCATCTCATATCTCTTCTCCAAATCCATTCCACTTTTCATACCTTTTCTCTTCCTTACAAAACTAGAGGCACTCATACATCCATGCATGCTTTGGATAATACACACCTTCCTCCCCTCCATCCATATCCTTTTCATAGCTATCTATCCATCTCATTTATCCTTTATCCACCATCTCTCCATCCTTCATCTTCCCACCTCTAGTATGGGGGCATCCTTTGAAACATAGTCCTTGGATCCTAATACACTCATTCCCCATTCTTCAGTCTTCCACTTACATCCCTTACACACCATCCTTCTCTTTCGTGCATCCTTTATCCCCAATCTTCCCATCCTTCATTTTCCTACTTCTAGTGTGGGGCATTTCACTCCTTTACCACCTAGTTCTTGAATCTCCATCTTTCAATCCCACATTCCCTATTCATCCATTCAATATTGCATATCCACCCATTCCCTTCATTTATCTCCCATCCAATCCATCTCTCCATCTCCACCATTCCTTAGTTCTCCCTTGTCATTGGTCCGAATCCCATTCTATAAAATTCATATTCATCCATTAATATCCAATCCATTCCTGTTCCATTCTATCTATATTCTAATCCAATCCATTCCTCTTCCATTCTATCTATCTTCTAATCCAATCCATTCCCTTTCAATTCTATCATATTCTCTAATCCATTCCTCTTCCATTCTATCTATCTTCTAATCCAATCCATTCCTCTTCCATTCGATATATCTTCTAATCCAATCCATTCCTCTTCCATTCTATCTATCTTCTAATCCAATCCATTCCCCTTACATTCTATCTTCTAATCCAATCCATTCCTCTTCCATTCTATTTATCTTATATTCCAATTCATTTATCTTGTTCCAATTCCATTCTATCCCATTCATTCCTCTTCTAATAGAATACCTTCCTCTTCTATCTAATTCCTCATATCTTCCAATCCCATTCTATCTAATTCATCTTATCTTCCAATCCTCTTATAAAATCATTTATCCTCCTTCCAATATATTCCTCCACAAATCCAAAAGCAATCCAATCTAGTGCAATCAATACTAATCCAATCAATCCAATCATGTCATCTAACACATGAATCCTTAATCATATCATCATATTGATCCAAATAAGTTGATAATCCATTGCCCACTATTTCAAATCATCATCATGGGATGTATCCTTCCCAATCATTTGGATGCGCATTGTTCTTATTGTTAACTTTTCCATCCTCAATCAATCATCAATCAAACAATCAATCAATTTTCAGCTTGACTAGGGGAAAAATTATGGTTTGATTTTGGTTTATGTGCATGATTTATTGTTTCTTGTATGTGTTAGTATTTTTTTTCATTTATTATGGTCTTTTCATCCTATTGTCCCAAGGAATCATGATCTTCCTTATCATGGTGTCATAAGACATGCGGTTGTATTTGACCTTTTTTTATCACGTACAAAACACATTGTCATCTTGGTTCCTCATACCTTGCTTCATAGTGTCAAGTACAATATCAAACTTAGGTTTCTCACACCATTGCAACATTACTTTATCTATTCTTCCTTCATCATCCCTCTCCTTTCCTCTTTCCTTCTATCGTTCCTATCCAATTCGAGATCACACTTGTGTTCTCCGAACCCACATTTCCTCTCGAGGGGGCATACCACTCCTTCCTCATCATCCTTCCTCATGCTCTAGTGACTGGGGCATCATGCTACTAGTCTTATCCCTTTTATCCATATGTTTTAATCTTCTTTGATCCAACATCATTTCACGATGCTACATCAAAGAGGGGCAAAATGTAGACACTAAAATCTGTCAATTACCCTTATCTTAGCCTAATTAAATAGATATTTATTATTTATTTAATAATCCCTATCTTACCTTTAATTAAATAAATTTACATTTATTTAATTAAGAATATGCTTTATCCCTAACCTTGATTAAATAAATTTACATATATTTAGTCTTATCCTATTCCATTTCCCTAAAGTTTAATTAATTTTTAAATTAATTAAACTAACCTAGCTTATCCCTTTTTCTCCCACTTGGAATTAAATATTGAATTTAATTCTATTTGAGCACATGGCTCCTATCTTTAACCCTCACCTAACCTCACTTCCCTAACCTAACCCATCCTTCTACCCCACTTTCCACTAATTAATCCTAATCTTCCACCTAATCACTCCCTAATCATTTGCACAATCTTAATCAAAGGATTAGAAAACCCAAGTCACATGTGACTCTTACACAACCCAAGTCACATGTGACTCTTACACACCACTTACAAATTTCTTACAAATCCTTACACATCTTACACACACTTACACATTTTCCCCCCTTCACATGTGAACTCAACCATGAGCCATCACTTTCTCAAGTTGCTCACACATTTGTGAGAAAATTTGGTCTTCTCACCCTCTTACATCCTCTTACACATTCTTACACCTTGTCATTAAACCATCACTTTAAAAGGTTTCTCACACATGTGTGAGCATCTTTCCCTCTTTGAATGGTCAAAACCCTAACCCACTTGGCCTCCACCTTATGACCACATCATTGATCCTGAGAAATCCTAGCCCTTCATCCAACTTTGAATCTCAACCATCCATTTCCATAAGAATACTATAAAAGAAAATCTCCCTCCTCTCCTTCAACAAGAACTTTTATCACATTGTCATGCTGCAGGATTTGTGAGCAACCACATCCCAACAAATCAACAACACTTTCTTCATCTTTATTTGGGAGGTTTGCATGTGTTGAAATAGTTTAATATTTGTTTCCTTACTTAATTTCTTCATATATGCATGTTTACTTCCATGTTTTGAGGTATGCATAGATCATGTTAGAATAAGCTTAGTTTCTTAAGTGTATTCTTTTAGTTACATTTTTATGCATTACAAGTTCTAGTTCTTCGGCTTTTGATAACAATGCTGCGGTTTAAGTGATTCTGGGATTTTCCTTTGTGCCCAGGTTGATAGGTTTTGTTTTCTTTATAATAATGGATGAATGTTTAGGCCTGTAATCATGGATGAGAGGAAGAGGATGATCTTCATCTAATGGCACCTCAGAGAGGTTTTCACCAGTGGATATGCCCTTTGTTTTTTACTTTTTTGTGATCAGATAGTACCCTAGAAGGGTTTTCACCAAGAGATCCATTTTTTTTCTTTTTTACTTTCATTTTCACCTTTGTGACTAAAGACCTCCTCTTCCCCAAAATATGTCTTTGGGTAGAGTTTGTAGACATGTGTTGAATCATGCCCCTAGTCAAATTTTTTTTCTGTTGCCCCCATGAATCTTAGGAGCGCATCCTTGCTTTGGAATACATCAATGTGTACAATTCTTGGTTGGTCCTTGTCTATGAGTTTGGGGTGGAAGAGGGGGAGGTTAATGAATTTTATGAAGAGGTGGAAGAGGAAAGTATTTCCTAGAAAGGTTTCATCATCAAAGATATCATCATAGGATTTCTTAATTTCCTCTTTGGGGATGCCTTCAATTTCAACAAGGTCTCCCAAGGGATTAAAGTAAGTACAGTTGTTCAAATTGGTGCCCCCAGTTGTGTCTAAGACAAAGCCCAATCCTTGATTTCTTGGTAAGTGGGGAGGCTCATTGGGAGCCTTCATTCCACCCTCCTCGTAGCCTAAGCTACCTCCTTGGTAGTTCCACCTTTTTTTTGCTAGCTTGTGGGAGTGTGGGTATTTGTTTTTGAAATAACCAAGGATTTTTTTGTCAAGGGCTTGAGGATCCCGATATAACCATTTGTTGATTTCAGGTTCCATTTCCTGGCTATTTAGGATGCCATGAGACATGAATGTAGAGGAGCCCAATTGTTTTGGTTGTGGCTCTCTTTCTTCTGGTGATTCTTGGTGGGATGGGCGTCCTTGTGTGTTTGGGTTCATAGGAATGACCCCAACTAAAAATGCTTCTGATAGGATATATTCTCTGCAACCTCTATTGTTGATCTTGATAATGGAGAGAGTGGATGAGAGGATAGTTTCTGGGTCAACATAGGATTTGGAATAACTGGCAATGGAAGTATGGATTTTAGTTCTGGGACAATGACTTGAATGTGGGAAGGAGGCTTGTAATGCACGATGGTATGTGAAGGGTTGGGGATCTACGCGGATGGTGACTTCAACTCCATTATAAAAGAACTTGATGCATTGATGGAAGGTGGAAGGAACATACTACATGGAATCAATCCATGGGAGACCAAGGAGAATGTTGAAAGGGAGGTCAAGATCAACAAGATGACATATTGTGTTTTTCACTGTTGGGCCTAACCGGATAGGTAGTGAGATAGTACCTTTAGATGTGCATTCAAAGTTATCATATGCTTTGATGGTTATGACATCATTATCTATATCAACTTGTGTGTACCCCATCTAATTTATGAATTTCAAAGTGCATAGATTCAGGGCCAAACTATTATCTATCATGTCTTATTTAATGACAAAGTTCTTGACCATGACAACTATGCAAAGTGAAAGATTGTGATTGGGATTGATGGAAGAAATATCAGAATGCCTAAATGAGATGCTACTGGATGTGGATAGATGGCCCATAAGGGCTTGGAATTGGTTAAGGTTAATGTTATTCATGATTTGTGATTCTTGCAGGACTTTTTTAAGGATCTCCTAATGGGTGTACGAAGTGCGAAGGAGATCTAGGATGGAGATTTGAGCAGGTGTGTTCCCAATGTGTTCTAGGAGATTGCATTGTGCACTAGAAGAAAAAGTGGTAGTGGTACCTATGAAAAAGATACTTCCCCTATGGGTATGACTACACATTGAATATCAACGCATTTCACATGGATTACATTGACAGTGGGTTCAAGTTGGGAGATAAAACTGATGAATTTTTCATAGTTGATGTAGGCATTGGTGTAATCCTTCTTATCGACATGATCTCCCTACTTTCCCTTCCCTTGGTTCGGGGGCAGAATGGGATTGGTGGGTCCTTTACTAGAGTTCTATTGAGGAAACACATTTTGTTATATCTACAAGTTAGTATTAGATAAGGTCTATGATAGAGATTCCATAGTGATCTCTTCACATTCAATGAGGTCTTGGATATAGTTCTTCAGTTTCATGCACTTCATGGTGGTGTGTCCTTTGACACGCTGATAGTCATAGTACTCATTGTCTTTCTACCATGTTGGTTTAGGAGTAGAATCATCATAGGGTTGGGTATGAAAATATACAATCATGTCGGCCTTAGCCATTCCATGGAAGATGGCATATATGGCTTCACCCAAGGGGGTAAACATGAATTTTTGCATATGCTAGGCTCATGGTTTGGGTTTCCCTAGCGGGACTGATATAGTGTTCGCTTGATTTTCTAGGAGTTGGCACTTTGGTTGATAACTTGTCCGAGGAGGTGGGTAGGTAGGTGTTGTTTGTTGATATGTGGTTTTTTGATAAGTGGGTTGTTGATATGTTGGTGGTGGTTGTTGATATGTTGGTGTAGGTGCTCTAGGACATACTACAACAATCTATACATGTTTGGTGTCTGTGGCACCATTAGTCAGAACACTCTTGTTGTTGTTCCAATAACAAGATTGATCATTGTTGGTCCTACCGGGATATGGTTCTTTATAATGTTTGATGGTTTCATTGTCTAGGAGGCCCCTGTCGAGATCCATTCCCTTTTCTTGGATCTCTTGATAAGTTTGCAAGAAGTTCATCCACATGTGGTGGGCCAGTTTAGGGTGGAGATTATCAATAAATATCTTGGTTAGGTGCTTTTTAGGGGGTTGGTAAGATATTATAATGGTGAGAGCCTACCATCTATGAAGGTAATTTGCTAAACATCCCCACCTTTCTATTTGGAATTACACAGGTCCAATAGAGATAATTTACTCTCTATGTTGTGCACATATTGGGATACAAACTTCTCAGATAGTTCCGCAAATGTGGACATGATGCCATAAGGTATCTTGTAAAACCATTCCAGGGTGGTTCCTTATAGGATCTTTGGGAAGAGGCGCATTAGTTTGTTATCACTGTACGCAACCTCATGGAAAGTTATGTAAAACTCTTTAATGTGGCTGATAGGATCTCCCCTCCCCCGATATTTGTCAAAATTTGGGGTCTCAAAATGTTTGGGGAAGGGGACTATTGTGATGGAGCAGTCAAACGGATAGGGACATACCTCCTCAAATTTGAAGGTTTTTCTTTCAGTCCCTTCTCAGAGATCCTTGAGAGCGTTCTTTATTTCTTCCCATTCTGAGTTGACAGGTGGTGGAGTGGGTGCCCCCACAATGTTGGAGTCAGGTGCCTGATATCGGTTGAATGGAGCTGAGGAGTATGGAGGATTATGTGAGGATATTGCAGCGTATGGTAAGGATATTGTCTAGCTATGTAAGCATGTTGTGGGAGAATGGGTTGTTGTGGTTGGGCGTAGTGTTGCGAGAAAATGAGGGTAAAGTTGGTTGTGGCTGCAAGGGTTATTGAAAGGTAGGTTGTGCTGGTTTTTGATAGGTGAGTTGTACTGGTTGTGATTCTTGATAGGTTAGAGGAATGTATGATTGGCCTATGTAGTTGGGTTGGGTGTTAGAAACATCATATGATGGATAAGTGTTATGTGGGTTGATGATGGGGTTGATGCTTGTGGAAGTGCTCAGCTGTTGGGGAGGTGGAACAGTTTGTGCTATTGGGGACAGTGGCAGGGATAAATAGTTAGTAAATGTGGGTTGTAGGGGCTGCATTTGTTGAGTGAAGAGATTGAATAATTGATGCTACACTTGGGAGGTGGTAGTTTGTGAGTGTGTGGGAACCCCAAGGAATTATAAAGTATCTTGGGAATAATGCCCAATAGAGGATGAGATTACTTGTGAGGTCTGTTGAGATTGAGATGATTTTTTGTGACGTGGACACATGCGATTGTGATTGAATGCTGGGTTAGGGTGCTGACACAT
The DNA here is from genome assembly GCA_018584345.1 of Thuja plicata. Classification (NCBI taxonomy): domain Eukaryota; kingdom Viridiplantae; phylum Streptophyta; class Pinopsida; order Cupressales; family Cupressaceae; genus Thuja; species Thuja plicata. The sequence goes on along the minus strand of MU223533.1, from coordinate 582,776 downwards.
TTTGAGGTAGCCCTGTTGGTTGAGCATGAAATGCTGGGCCTTGAGAGAATAAGGGTTGGTTGAAGGCTCCCTTAGGTGGCATGAATGTGGTGAACTATGGTTGTTTTTGTTGTTGTTGTGGTGGTTGAATGGGAGGAGGAAATGATGTTTCCATGGAAGTGGCAGTGGCTTGTGTGACTGGTGGTTGGGAGATGATTGGTTGAGTGGCAATTGGCTGGGAGGTGGCAGGTTGCATAGTGGATGAGGGGTTAGCAGTGGATTGTGAGACTTGGATTGGTTGCAATGTTGGAGGTGGAGGATTATTGGAGGAGGATGCTCCCATAACAGAGAAAGGAGTTGATTGTGCTATAGTATGCACAATGGGTTGGGTAGTGGTTGGTTGAAGTAAGTGAGGAATGATTCAGGTGATTTGGTACATTCTTTGGCTTGGGTTGATGATTTCCTCTACTAATGGTTGGAACATGCCAGTGGGAATATGTATAGGACATTCTATGTGAGGTGGTCTGAATCTCGGCGAGAGGGGGATATGCTCATGTTAATAATTAGTGAGTATGGATTCTCTATTGATGCCTATGATGTCATTGACCATGTGTGCATGTCCAAGGAAATTCATAAATGCTTTCATGGAACTGGTGATAGGTACCTTAGTGGGATTGGTCTATACATGTTCAACTTTCACTTGATGTCAGGGGTAAAAAGAGACCATGGCATTGTTTGTATCCATTCTTGGGTCAGGAAGACTAGCAACAAGATTGGGGTCTATATCCTTCCTCTTCTTGGACTGATTTTTAGGTGGCATGAAATGTGTCCTAGAGTGGATGATGCAAGATGATACTTAGAGATAAAGATATTCTAAAAGACAATGTGCAAATGTTCCTAGGATGTGCTAAGGATGATGATGATACAGGACTTAGGATTGGATATGTGAATGATACTTAAGGATGATGATGACAACCTAAACTGACGAGGATGTCCTAAATATTTGATGGATGATCTAGTGTCATGAAGATGATGAGCTTCCTTTCCTAATGTATGCTCAAATGGATTTGATTATTTCCAAACTAGGATAGACTTGTGGTATTTTGGATGACAAGATTCTATGCCAATACAGACCAAACTTTGGATCAACGTGATGAGGCTGCAAGGACACATTGAGCTATCCTAGACAATACTTAGTCAAGTAGTAAGCTAAGGGATGGATTTGATTAAGATGTAGGTTTAACACAACTCATAAGGATATGAAATGGAGGTTGGGATGTTTTGATTCTAGGATATGGATTTGGATGCGAGTGGGTTGATTGGGTAATTCTTACCTAAAGAGATGACCTAGGATGATTCTAAAAATGAAATGATGGAGATGCAAGATTTTAAGAAGAGTAAATAGATAGGCTTCTATGATGTGCCGACTAGTCATATCTCTCAAAATTGATAAAGGCACGGTTCAAGTTGTACTTTCCCATGAAGCATGAAACTTTGTTGTTCAAAATGATTTTGTTGTACTTTTCACATTCTTGGATCTCTTATTGGACAAACTTCACAATATGCTGATACTTCTTGGTTTCTTGGTTAGTGAATTTATGCTCTTGATATATGTGAGGTAGTTGGATATTTTATTTCTTGTGTTTTCCTAAATAGAACATGTGCACATGTTTGATAATAATGGAAAAGTTTGAATTTTAAGAACTAGGCAGTGACTACAATAAGTTTACCTTGGTTGCTTTTGGAACAATGATTGTGTTTTTGGAACAAGTGAGCAATCCATCTTGCAAGGGACAAAGAAATCTTGCAATAATAACATAGATTTGATCTCTTTGGAAAAAGACTTAGAGCTTTCAAATGTATATGTTCTGAAAGTGTTTTCACAGGTTTGGTAACATTGAAGACACACACAAGCAATTTGTACCTTAAGGAATCAACTTAAATTTGAAAATATGTGCTCGTAAACGTAGGCACACACACAAGAGCTAATGAGAATACAACCATCACCAAGCATGCAATGGATCTAGTCATGATACCATATTATCTGGCTTGAAATGCTCAAGGTGGCACAAACGTGTGAGTGATCTTAGGGAGGTTACTATCCTCCTTGCACAAAGATTATCAAGTTTTTGAGGGTGAAATGGGTACGCTGCTAGTTTAGATGGCTTTTAGTAAGATTTTGTGGCATTTCCCCAATCAGTTTGTATGCTCATTAGACTCACTTAAGAGCCTAGTTCACCATGTTGATATTGTAGGGATACTTCACCTAGAACAGACTACCGTCAACACACATCGCTTGAGCTTGGTGGGATGTAAGACAAGTCTTTATTTAGTGTCTTATTTTGATACTGGCCAAAGGGATTACCGGTTTGAGGTCATCCTCTAAAGGGAAAATGCACCCTCTAGATAGGCCTCTCTAGAAGTAGAATAAAAAACTTAACCTTTCTCATCACCCAAGGTCTGTGAAGGTGAGGGGAGAGGATACCTATAGTATGTCACTTATTTTACCAAGGTTTTGTAATGAAATAAAAATATCTCTAAGGAAGTGTTTAAAAACACTCCTTCAAACACACCAAGAACTCATTCTTTCCAAATTGACAACTAATTACCTAAGTTTTTTCTATCTATGACATCAAACACTCGTGATTAGTATGCAAGGTTCTTTTCTTAAAAAAAATTGCTTTGAAAATTTATTAAAAATGATATGTTTTCTTTACCTTAGTATTCAAGATTGTGTGAGTTCTTTTTATGCCCAAATTGAATGTTTTTTTATTTGTTCATTTGTCCCTTAGGAATTCAAGAGTGGTGATTTGACTTTAGAAACCCAAATTGAAGTGTTTTATTTGAGAGGTTCTTTTTATCCCTTTGTTTATTTTAGTGCACCAAAACCAAGTGTGGGTTTATTTTAAGTTACCAAATTAGAGTGAGTGATTCTTGTTCTCTTTAATTTGTAAATTAAAATAACAATCTCATTGTTCGTGTAAGAAATCTCGCAGACCTGTAGAAAAAAAAAGATACAGTCAGAAAGAGTGCGATCCCGCAAGGTCAAAGGGAAATCCTGCGTGGTCAAACCACATTCCCATTAGGTCAAACAATAATACCGTGGGTGATTGACCTTACATTTTTTTAATAATCTAGAAAGAAAGAAAACCTTAAGGTGTACAAAAGACGGCGTTCTCACATAGTAAAACTGTGTTCCCGTCAGACTGATGAAAATGAATAAGTTCGATGGAAAACATAAGAAATTAGCCCTCGACCTATCAAAAAGGACAGTCTGCGGGATCGCAATCCCATCGAATCTGCCTGCATTCCCATCAAGTCTCCCACATTCCTGTTAGGTCTTAAATTTTGAGGCTGTGTAAAAAATGATGATATATGCGGGAACACAACCCCCTATTCTTGCCTTTTTAAACCTGAAAACACCAAAAAACCTTGCAAAAAGACACTCAAAATGATACAATTGTTAGTTTTGTTTAGTTCTTAATGCAAAAAAAAAGATAAGAAAAATGACCCATGAAGTGGGTCCCACCAGGCATGCCAAAATGTGTGCAATAAAATAATGTGTTAGGAATATGAAGCAAGCTAAACATTCAAAAAACTAATCTACTACAACATCTAGATTAGACAAAAAAATAACTTAACAAAAACACAATTAAAAACCTAAGAATGTGCAAACCTCACTAAAAAGGTAAGGAAGCTCTCCTTGATGTGTAGATTTGTCCAAAGGATTGGATATGTGCTCATGAACTTGCTCAAGCTTCAATGGGTGAGTGAGAATTTTGGCATTATAAGGCTATGGATAATATTTTTTCTCTTCAAATGGACATGGCAACAATGCATAAAAGGTGGATGATTTGTGAAGGGAAGAGGGTTCAATTTATAGGAAAGAGGAGGTTAAATGGAGGGTCAAGATGCAAACTTCAGGAAGGGTGGATATGTATTTGGGAGAGAGCACATGGATTGTGCTTTATCAAATGGCTCCCATTATGACAAGTGTCACAATGAGAGAGGTTTGGAAGAATGGGAGAATGTGACCATTTTGGGAGATGTGAGAGGGGACAAAGGTGTAAGAGATGGATGTATTTTGTAAGAGGGATGTAAAAGCATTTAAGGAAGGCTTAAATGCATATGGTTGGGGATTTGAGGGATGTGATATGAGGGTTGACTTGGGTGAGGGTTAGGATTCCTTAATCTTTGGATTATGACTATGCAAATGTTTAGGGAGTGATTAGGATTGGTTTAGGAGTGATTAAAGGGCAAGTGGGAGGATTAAGAGGATGTGATGGGAGGAGAGAGAATGAGTGGAGGGTGATTTATCTAGTTAAATGTGATTAAGCAACTTGAGAAGGGATTAGTAGGTGTAAAGGGGTTGGGTTAAGTTAGAACCATGGGTTAGGTGATTTAAGCAAGGTTAGGTGAGGGGTTAAAGTTAGGAGCCATGTGGTCAAATAGATTAAATATAATTTATTTAATCACAAATGAGATAATGGGATAACGTGAATTAATCTAAATAGATAAATATATTTATTTAAATTAATAGAGGAAGGGGGATTTAATTAATTAAATGGTTGTGGGTTGCCATTAGATTACTTGGACAGTAGCCAATTAATTAAATTAATTAAGCTAGGGGTTAACATAAATTAATTAAATAATGTATAATTATTTAATTAATAATACAGAAAAGAGAGCTAAATTTGATTAAATTTTGTTAATCATTTTTAGGTGTCTACACTAGTAAATGGGTCTCATTTAAAATGTTTATTTTAAAAGATACTCTTTCCACTTGTAAATTTTGTACAATCACTATTGCACTGTTGTCCTATTTGTGTGTTGTTCAAATAAGTGTCTTTAAAACCTTTGTTTGTATTTGTCGTGCCAAGTTTTTTTAACTTGGTTTTCCCAAAGTATTTATGATGATTGAAAAGACCCATACCATCCATTGCTTCCCACAATTAAATGCTCCTTTCTTGTAACTTGTTCTTTGGTTCATTTTTCAACTGTCTGTTTCTCAAATGGCGGCAAAATGAGTTTATAAGCACCCTTTAGTTAATGTGACATTTCCTAAGAAATAAGAAGTGGTTTTTTCATACAAATGGGTTCCTAATCACCTTATTAAAATCTTCTGCCCCCCTTTTCTTTTCACATAGAGAATTTTCAAGAAACCAAGAGATTCCATAAGAGTAGGAGTTGCAAAATTAGAAAAGCATAATAAGTTTCCAAATATAGTTGCTACTAGTCTTAAAATGGCCACCAAAGGATCAAGTTTTCAATCAATCAATGCAAGCACTCATGATACCTATATTGGCATTTTTGGCGATTCGTCACTTGTATGTGCTCCCATGTTAGAAAAGCTAGATTAACAATGCACCAAAATGATGAATAAGACTCCCCATAAGATTGCTACAATTGTATAGGACTAGGCTAACACCATTTTTGACCCATATTTGTGGAGTAATTCCAAGAATATTAGGGTAGGGGCTTATCAAGTAATGAAGGCCTCTACAAATAGGAAGGAACATAGACTCTTAGGTAATCATTTATGGAATTCTAGTCTTCTAAAGCCTCTAGTGCCTCATGTACATCCTTGTCCAAAATTAGTGAGTGCATGTGCTAAGTGTTTTGAACCGTAAACTGGAACTATTTGTGCAGATGAATTAAAATTCATTATTTTCATTGGTGCAATCTAAGATATTTTATTTCTTCCTTATCACCTCAAAATTCCTGAATTTAGTTGGGGATCCCTTGAAAAGTCCTGGTCCAAAAGAAGTGATGCCCTCTCCTTTTGTAATATTGAGTTGAATCAGGTCCAAGAAAATCAAATCAAGCCCTAGTTTCTTATTTAAATTAAAGCTCTTTGACAGGATTTTATAGATGTTTTCTCCATTTTGTCCTTCATCTATGAAAGAGATGATGATTATGATGTTCACCTATACCAAATGAGTTTTGTGCTTAGGATGAAGGGTGATGATAGTGTCTTTCATCACAATTTCACATTAATCATCATGAATGGAATCAAAAATTAACTTAGAGGATTCAATAAAATGAATAAATTCTACTTTCCTTCTTCTCTTTTCCATTTATTTCTTTTCTCAAAATGTAATGTTTTTTTTAGAAACACATGGATTTGTATATCCTAGGTTAAGATAGTAGAAAAAACCCTATAATTATGAGGACCCATTTTCTATTTGTCACCTTTTATTGTTATGAATTTTCTAAGGCCTTCTTGACCCTTATTTTATGATATTTTTCCAAACGAATGAAAATTCAAAGGTTTGTAGGTGACCCATTAAAAATGATGCGAACCATGTCCATGGAATGTGACTAGTTTTGTGGAGATAAATTTAATTTTGTGCAGGTGGATGGATTCATAGAAGATCCATTTAGATTACCCATGTGTGTAACATACAATGTCTTAGCTCTAGAAGTATTCCAAAAAAATTCATTCATTGACACCTATTTAGGGTCAAGAAAAAAGAAGAAAACTATTTTCAAAGGCACATTTACTTATGATGGGTTATCTGTACCCAAAAAGAAGGTTGGGTGCTCACTCACAAGTTAGAAATTTTTTCTTTACATCTTATTTGTGATGAACGGTATTATGACCAAAATGGTTACTTAACAACAACCCATGAAGTCTCTTTTCAACATTCTATACAAGCTTACTAGGAGCGGTGATAAAACTCAACAAGACTTGATCCCAACATCTTATATATCTTTCCATGTTGCTGAATGAGGTCCTACCCTATTGGTTAATATTTTATCAAAAAATTTCAGATGCAAATCCCTCTCAAAAGATAACTTTAGGTATCAAAAAGTCTCCCTTGAAACAAAATCGACCACTTGCTAAAATAACATATTTTTGGACTTATTGTTAGGAAATTGAACACATAAACAATATATAATGGGCTAGATATTGATGATATTTTTAGTAAAACATGGGATGGTGCACACCCAAGTGAAGTGCCTCCAAATATTTTGAATAGCGAAGTGACAAGAAAATAGATGGTTCTTGAATGTGGAAAAAGTGAAGACAAAGGAAAAACACTCGAATTAGAAGAGAGACCAAAGACCCAATCTGAACCAAAATTAATGACCACAGTTATAGAGATGATTCTCGAGCCATGTAAGAAAGTTAAAAATAAAAAATCATGTCATTTTAAGGTTTTGAAGTGGTAGAAGCAATATAATCCTTCTTTAGAGGTAAATAAAAAGAAGAAGAAGTTAAACTGAAAGAACATCCTGGTTAATGAAGATGAAGAGAAGGACATTGCCATAGCCCCGATAACACCAAGCCGATAGGTAAATTTTTCTCCCTCTCTTCTCTCTTCTTAGAATTTAGTCATACCTCCTTTTCCTTTCCCTCCTCCTATATCCTAATCTATGGGATCCATAAATCTTAATTTAATGTTGATTGAAACCACCAAAATGAACTCAAATGAGCCCATCACTACTAGTGTATGCCAGATCACCAATCAACCATCAATTCCCATGGGTACCCCTATTTTAAATTTTTTAGATACTATTGCATAGTATCTTATTCCCTCAAGTTTAGGTGTTCAATCCATAGCCACATCTATTCCAACTCCAATGTCAATTGGGATAGTGGTGCAAACAAAACCTCCTTATATATCTACTCAACCAAGGTTCCCATCCATTTCTCAAGGAATTCAAATGCTCCCAAGTATCCTTCTTTTCACCCACTAATCTAAGTTTACCTAAGAAATCAAACACTAGCTCTTAGAGGAATAATTCAATTGTTCCAATACTTTAAAGGATGCTTCCAAAATAACCACACCTTGGATGAAAATCATGTAACATGAGAAAAGAAAAAATATTATGCTAACATTAAAACATTCACAAATGAGAGGGTGAGATGAAGATGGAATATTATATAGTTCATGTTGTGGGATTAATATGGGCTAGGGCCACCCCAAGATAAAATAGAATTCCTGAAAAAATATCAAAGGGTTGTTACTTTTGATTTTATAAAGAAAGGTTGTACAAAAGGAGAAGCTCAAGAGTGAGTTGGAAGGTGTAAGTTCTATTGCGGACATGATTAGAATATAAATTAGAGGGCATGAAGAAAATATCTTTAGGGCGAGGAATGAAAATCAAGGAAAAAGGTGTTGCCCCCTTCTTGTAGAGATATTAAAAAAAGAAAATGCACAAAAGGAGCTTTCAAACTCTAGGAATATAATAGCTACCCTTGAAAAAGATAAGGAAGCCACTATTTCTTAGCTACAAGAAAAATAAGAACTCTGCATACTTAGAGCCAATGTTGTTAATCTTAAGAAGGAGAGACAAGATCTTAGTGCCACACTATGAATGAGGAATGAGGAGTTATCTTGACTCTACTAATATCTTTTGATAATGTTAAGTTGAAGATGATATAAGACATTAAAACAGTTAATGGTTTGTATTTTTATTGTTGTCAACTTGATATCATCTGTATGGTCATGTACATAATTCCAAAGACTTTAGAGAATCAATGGAACAATGATTATGCTTTTAACAATGCATAAAAGTCAAGTATTCACTAAGTGACAGACTACACCGACGGAGTGCACACCATTGGTAAAGGCAGAGAAAAATTCACAGTGATGTCAGACGAGCAGAAGATAGTGTTTCCTGATGAATCAAAATTCAATGATGTCCAACGGACAGAGATCCCAAAGATAACTGGAGTTACATGGATGGAACTGGCAGTTGTCACCGATGATGAACTGCAGAATTGACCGACGGAACATAAAGTTTAGAAAACAAAAAAATATCTAGCTGCTAGAGCTTAAGGATAGACTTAACTAGTTTTTTTATTTGACCACAGTTAAGTAATTGATTTAAAGAAGATTTATACAGTTGGCAAGAAGATAACTATGAGATAAATTAGGAGTTAAAGCTGTAAATCAATTTGGCTGGATTGTTTTTTCCGCCAAGAATCAAGAATCAAGAATTAAGGAATATCATGTCTATATAAGAGACAAGCATAATTCATTTCCACATGTAATCAGATAAATGGAAGGGGAGTGAATAGAAAGAAGATGCTGAAGAGAAACTGGTGAAGGATAAACTTCATACAGTCCTGAACAATCAAGTTGAGGGAGAGCTAAAGAATTCTACAGACACCGATGAACAATGAAGCACAACATCACAGAGCAGAAAGTGTGGAGAAAAAGGAATTGAATTGATACATTGATCAGAGAGGTATTGTACTTAAATAGATCTAAAAATCTGCAATTCAATGTTGCATTAGAAATAAGTCATTGTGTTTCATTTTAACCATTGAAGCATTAAGTCTCTTAACAGAGTAGGACTTAACAGTCTTCCATAATTGAGGTATATCCTAACAGATTACCAAAAATGTTGATTCATGAAAGTAGCATTGAATTTGCATAAAGCCTATTGATAGCCTAAGAAGAAGGTTGATTCAAGGATGGTAGCAAGATTTTCCTAAAGCCTATTGACAGTCTAAGAAGGCTGATTCAAGGATTGTAGCAAAATAGATGTCAGATACTAAGTGACAACCTATATGTATAAAATCCTCAAACAAGGTCACACTTAACAGTGTGTTTGTAACCTTTAACATGGTTGGCTCCTAACAGGGCTCACTTCAAAAGAGTGAAAATTTGGGGTACCGATCCTAGTGGTTTTTTCCCTTAACAGGGTTTCCACATTAAAATCCATGTGTTATGTGTGTATGGTTTATTACTTTA
>MU223533.1:537495-556040 GCA_018584345.1 Thuja plicata | reverse complement strand
TGAATTAATTACAATTTGATCAAGGAAATTGATTTGAATTGAAAATGTTGCAAAGCATTGATTCAGAAATTTGATAAAATGATAAAATGGGGCCCAAAGTCTAGGCGACCATTTTAGGGTGCATACAAAAGGCCCTGTAAAGTCACCAGTTTTTAGATAGAATCTACCTTGATAAGTTGTGTGTGACATAAATTATTTAATCAACCTCAACTTATTTTTGTTTTATTTATATTCTAGTTGTAGTGGGCATCATTTTTCCTTTCGAAACCTCTTCCTTGTGGGAGTCCACATGTCTTGTAGGCACATTTTATTTTGATTCCAGTGAAGACTCTCTTTGAAGAGGCTCGTGGTGGTGACACCTTGCACCTTTTCTTCTTATCTGGTGCTGGTGGGATTTTCACTTTTCATTAACAAGGATCATTTGGAAGTCTCTCCATGTGTCCATCTAGCATAATTTTTGGGCCCTTTTGGAAGGAAATTTTTCTTCCCGACTACGCTTGGTTCACGCATATTTCCATACGTGCATGCATGCTCTTTGTATTTGAGCATCCCTCAAGGTGGAATCTGATAATTATTTTGATTGTGAGAATCTTTTACTTGTCATAATGATGTCTCATTAAAACAATTTTAACTACATCCCATGCGAGTTAGTGGGTGGTGATGTAGAGGGTCTAGAGTTCTAGTAAATTCTTTGCTCCAAGTTGTTGATTACTTCCTTAAACCATCCAATGGTTTAACCATCTATGTCTCCTTCACCAATATTTTCCTCCTAGACCCTCCAAATCAACTTGCCTCCTAGGTATAGTTGAGTTGATGAAGAAACAATACACAAACAATTTCAACTAGTCCAACTAGTCCTCCAATTACCTTGTTTTCTCACTAGAGCTCCCTCTATAACCCTAAACCCTTGCTTATGATCTACCCAAACACCTCTCAAACTCTATCCTATGTTATAAGGACCTTACATGTCCATTCTAGGTTTTTCAAACACTTTTGGCCACTATATTCAACTCTTTATTGTCACTACTCACAGTTAGGCCTAATTCAATTAGGTCTATTTTCACTATTTTTAGCCAAATGCTCCAAATTATTTCAAACAACCCTATGGAAGACCATATGAATCTGAAATATATGTACTAGAACTTCAATAATCCAAAGGTATAGCTCTCCAAGACACCCACAACCCTAATTACTTATGAGCCCTAATTTTTAGCCTATCTTTTAGGCCTCTAGACCAGTCACTGCAAATTGCCTTCAATTTGTCTTCAACCTTCACCTAAAATTCTAAAACCTTTTGATCCTTCAAGGAGACACCTTAGGGCTTCCACAAATGCCACTAATTTGTCCATAAAAGATCATGGGTGTGTTGGTTCAATCCAATCTTCGCCCTGTCCTGGCTCACCTACTCCAAGCAGTCAGCCTAGGGCATCACTCCAAGCCTAGGAGTTTAGTTGCAAGAACAAAAAGGAAAACATAAACACTATATACAGACCCTAACCTATCATTCCACAAGGTTTCATTCATTTTAAACTATGGATGCTTAGGTTAGAGTCATTTTTGTTCCTGCAACTCTGTAAATGGGAATTGCAGACACAGTCACCTAAAACAAACTGTAAGTTTACAAAGCCTTAACTTGAAATAAAAATAGTATATGAAAAATAAAGCTAACACAAAACTCTACACTCCCATGGAGTCAAATTGCACAATCCAATCTGCACACAGTCGTACAAGAGTACAAAAACACTGCAAAATGCAAGAAAACTCAGAAAATCATCTATACAAAATGCTCACACGTGTGGTCTATAACTAAAACTCCATTAACCTTACAAAATATTAAATACATGCTCAAATACCCGAGAATGGGTGGTTACAACCGTCCATTTCCTCATTTAGCAACTATTTGCATAATTTGCAAAAGTTGCTCAAGCATTTCTTGCTCTTTGACTAAATTGGTCAACTTGATGCACTTTGACCCTAGTTAGGACACCTAGGACCCTAAAGGAGACCATATCTCCAAGTTGCTCAAAATTAGCAACTTTTATAGTTTTGGACCAATGCGACAACTTTTTCACCTAGGAGCAACTTGTGCTCTTACAAACATGAATGAACAAGTTAGGATCCAACACTTATGGATCTTATTACAATAATAACAAAGAGCCCTAAAACAACCCTAAACACACTTCAAGCCAAAAATGGGAGGTGCTCTGAACCAGGTGGTTATAAAATCTATGAGAAGAGGTGTCCTAGAATTTATAATTACAGAGTTGCTCTATTTTTTTTTATGTTTGATTACTTCTTGAAGAATTTATCTTAAAAAATATATAGAAATATCTTTGAATTTCTCTAATCTTAGTGTATTTTATTTCATTCTTAATAGACATTGATATACTAAACTGTATTTCTTAACTTTTTCATATACAATCTGCTATTTTGTGACAATATTTATGATTATGCTCTATATACTCTAATGGAATGAATTGTGTTGCTTAAATTCAGCTTTTGTCGCTATTTGTTGATTTTGCAAATTATGGAATCAATGTCTGTGACTCTTTTTAAAAATTTCTAGATATATTTTGCACTATGTTCCTAAATATGAAGTTCTTGAAGTGTTCAACAATCTAAGTCATAGTGTTTCACCTTAGTCAATTTTTCTTTCAATTATTCTTTCTTCCTTTTTCTTCCCCCATAATGAACAAAAATAATCAAAGAGTTGATTGGTATTTATCTTTTGCAAGACTCACCAACTGGTTATCTACACACTTGATTGGTTTTACACCAATCTCTCTTGTTGGAAATGGTTTATTCTAGCCATGTTTGAAATCTACAATGATCCATACATATGACATTAATTTCTTAGCATTAATTTGAGTATCTATACAATCCAGAATGAATATCATTATTTGGCTAGGATAGTGTTAAGAAGAAAGCCCCCTACATGCAATTATGTGACTATAGAACACTTTTTATCATTTTTTGTCATTCATTTCTATTGTGATATTGAAGACATATGCTATTATGAAAAATGCTCGACCTTCAAAATACCTAATTTTAAATTGCTTGATGTTTTTCTATATAATGGTTTTGTATTCTTTTTACTTAGCTTCCAATGTCTATTTCCAATTTGTTTTTTCAGTTTACCAATAGCATTAGAGAATTAAAAATGGGTGATGTGCAATAATATAGTTCAAATATTTCTACATATTTTGATCATTTAAAATAACCACTTATTTTTTTCTATTATTTGAAGGAAAATTATATTTTCAATGTTTTTTGTATTTATTTTATTCCATTGGTTTTCATATAATACCTGTAGGGCTTTTTATGCATTCTAATTTGTCAAAGTTTAAATGAAAACTGCAATTAAAATCTATGAAGATGTGCATAAATCTTTTCTTTTTGGAGTATATGAATATGGTAAAATCTCATCTAATTCAATGCAAGGAAGTACATGGGTAGACAAAGTAAATTGAGTGCACACATGTTTCACAAATGTTGACAAATCTATTCACATTCAATACATATTCAAAACAGGTTTCTCTCTGCATTTTACATTATGTTGCAAACCCAATTTCACTACTCAAATAACATCTCTATTACTTGATAACCCTAAGATTTACAAAGCTACGCAAAAACATTGTTACAAAAAAGTCATATACCTCTTTTGTAGGTGTCGGTACACTTTCTTACTTCCTTTAGGTCAAGCCTAAGCGGGAGACTCAAAGAGAAAATGAGGTTTTCTCTTCGAGCCTTCCAATTTTTTTGCATTTTCTTATTTTTTTCTCATGGCAATTGAATTCAATTGGAGACCCTATTATTTTAGGTCATGGTGCTTTGGCTTCGAATTCAAAATGCTATGTTGAAGAGTGATGCAGGAGCATCTTGGGTTCATGGCAATCCTATGTCAACTAAAAATATGTTTTCTTTTGAGCTCAGGTAGCTTGTTAGAGATTTTTGGTAAACTGCTCGATAACTATTTTGGAGTTCTTGGTTGAGGGCTTGGTTCACCATCAGACTCAGTTACTTCTCTTGGGTTGGTTTCACCGAATGGTCTTAGTGGCTCGATGGTTTCCTATTTCTTGTCTCACCGAGTGTGTTTTCTTTTGTTGGATCTTTGGGCCGACATATGCATTTAATTTTGGTCACAATATTAAAGTGGGATCTCTCATTGGGGAAGGCGTGGACCTAAATCTGTGTCATTTCTTTCTCCAATCTTGGATCTTTAGGATCTTTTGGGGATGACCTTTTCAGTAGCCTCATGTTTAAATGTAGTGATTTGTTCTTAAGTTTGGGACCAATTCTTGAATAAAAATTTGGTAGAGCCTTGCATGTATGAGAGTTGTTCTGTAATAAGTTTTGAATGTATTGGTTGTAACCAGCAAGGCCTTACAGCCCAACATGTATGAAGTTTGATGAAATAATATAAGTATGTGTATTCCTTCTCTCCTTCTTTGTGTTTGAGCTTCTGAGTTGTGATTCTGCAAGTATTTTTGGTGCTTGAGATTGCCTTTGGCCCTAGGTACTATCCCTCCTTGTGTCAGGTGGTATCAGAGCAAGGTTAGATCCGAGCTTCCTTCTTGTAAATCCTAGTTGGTTATTTGTTCTGTGGTAGAAGATTGCGATCTGACCTATAATACTAGAGGGTTTCAAGATGGTTCAAGATGGTTCGAGGGAAGAAAAATGAAGATCCAGGCTTAGTTGATATCCTATGATAAATTCCTTCTAGATTAGAAGTTGTTGAGATAACCCAGCATTGAGGAATACATCTTGAAGATGTTAGTGATGATGAAACTGAGGAAGTGTAGGAGGAAGCCACACCTGCACCTATAATGGATCAAGGAGAAGAAAGATTCTTGCAAGCATTAACAAGTTTGAATTCCACACCATAGTTTAATCCTCCCAAGTATAGTGGAAAGATGAATTTAGATGAACTGATAGATTGGATAACCAAGATGGAGAAATACTTTGAGTATGAGAATATATCAGAGGAGAAAAAGGTGAAGATTGCAAACACAAAATTGAAAGGTCATGCATCCTTGTCATGGGAACATCTGCAATTGGACCAGAAGAAGAAAGGTAAAGAAAAAATTAAGGTATGGGATAAGATGATAAATAAGTTGAAGGGAAAGTTTCTACCTTGTGATTATCAGATTAACGTAGTTAGGAGAATGCAAAGTTTGAAGCAGAAAGATAGTTCTATGAAGGATTACACCGAGGATTTTCACAAGTTAGATATCAAATCTAGACATATTGAATGTGAGGTAAAAGAATTACAAGATACCTGAATGGATTAAGGATCTCTATTCAAGAAGAGACCAGTTTGGTAAAGACAAAGAGAATTGAGGAGGCTTATTATATTTCCCTAAAAGATGAGGAGAAATTGAATAAAAGACATGATCAAATACAAAGAGGAAGATGTGGTAGATTCCCTAGAGGAAGATTTAGATCTTATGGTGAAAATAGCAGATCTAATTAGGACAAGATAGATCAAGATAAAGGAAAGATCAACTGGAAATGTCGAAGTTCATTCAGAAGAAGAGGTAATTACTCCTGAGGTGGATATGGTAGAAGAGGATTCCAAGGAACTTGTTACAATTGTGGCAAAGAGGGACATAGATAATTTGAGTGTACACATGCAAGCAATAAGGTTGGTAGTAGCATAAATGATTTGGTGCAAGAAGATTCACTGAATGAACCTGAGAAGGAAGGAAACCTGATGGTCAGAAGAATATCATGGATTGAAAATAATAAGCAAGATCTAGTAGAAAGAGTTTGTTCAAGACAGATGTAGAGTTGCAAAAAAAAATTGGAAAGTGATTATTGATAGTGGAAGTTAGGAGAATATGGCATCTAAGGAAATGGTTACAAAGTTGCAATTGGAAATATTGAAGCACCCAAAGCCCTATCAGATTTCATGGATCAAGAATGAGCATACACTTATGGTAAGTGAACAATGTTTTGTGAATCTGAAAATTGGAAAGTATTATGATAAGGTGTTGTGTGATATTATGCATATGGATTGTTGTCATATTTTGTTGGGTAGACCTTGGCAATATTATAGACATGCTATGCGTGATGGAAGATTCAACAAATATACTATTTGGGTTGATGGAAAGAGGCAAATATTACTATGTTTGGTTGAAGGATCTATTGGCGAGATATGTACATCTGTGAAAGTTTGTTTGATGGAAGGTAGACAATTTGTTAAGGATTTGAATATAAATGATGTTTTTTATGCTTTTATTCCTAACAAACCAAGTGAGAAAAAAGAAGATAAAGTTCTTGAAGAGGTTGAGAAGTTGCTCACATAGTACAAGGAGATCATTTCAGATAATGCATCTGATGATTTTCCACCGATGAGAAATATTAGTCATTGTATGGATCTAATTACTAGAGCTAGTTTTTTGAACAAGGTACCACACCGATTGACACCAACCTAGAATGAGGAACTCAACTGACAAGTTCATGAGTTGTTGCAGAAGGGTTTGATCAGAGAAAGTTTGAGCCCATGTGTAGTACCAGTTGTGTTGGCAGCTAAGAAGAATGATGAATGTGTACTGATTCAAGACCTATAAATAAGATAACACTTAAGTATCAGTTTCCTATACTGAGAATGGATGATATAATGGATTGTTTGAGTGGAACAAAATATTTTACCAAGATTGATTTGAAGAGTGATATCATCATATCAGAATCAGAGAAGGTGATGAATGGAAGACTTCTTTCAAGACAAAAGAAGGTTTGTATGAATGGTTGGTTTTGCCTTTTGGTTTAGCTAATGCATCGAGTACTTTTCTTAGTTTAATGAATGAGGTTTTGAAGAAATTCTTGAGTGAATTTGTGTTGTAGACTAATCATAAGGATTTACATTATTTGGGTAGTCATAATAAGTTGAATCAAAGACATATGAAATGAGTAGAGTATTTCCAGAATTTCACATTTTTGATAAAGCATAAGAAAGTAGTACCCAACCGAGTTGCTGATGCATTGAGTAGAAGAAGATCTTTGCCGACTGAAATGAGAATTGAGTTTCTTGGTTTTGATGATATGAAGAATTTGTATGAAACTGACCCTGATTTTTTTGAGCCATCAAGAATGTGCAGAGCACCTATTCCAAATCAAGAAAATAGGTTTGAAGACTATTTCATTCAAGATTATATGTTGTTCAAAGGAATTCAGTTATGTATACCAAGAGGATAAATGAGAACCAATTTGATAAAGGAGAAGCATAGTAGTAGTTTGGCTAGACATTTTGGCATTCATAAGACATTGAGTTTACTTAAGGAAAGGTATTTTTGGCCTCAGTTGTATATAGATGTTCATAAATGTGTGAAGAGTTTTTCATTGTTTCAAGTTGCAAAAGGAGTAAGTCAAAATACTAGATCGTATACACCAATTTCTATTCCTGAGAAACCTTGGAGTGATATCAGCATGGATTTTGTTCTTGGATTACCAAGGATAGCAAGAGGTAATGATTCTATATTTTTTGTTGTGGATAAATTTTCCAAGATGACACATTTCATACCATGTAGGAAAAGATCAGATGCAGTGCATATAGCATATATTTTCTTCAAGGAGATTTTTAGATTGCATGGATTACTGAGGAGTATCATCTCTGACCGAGATAGTAAGTTTGTTGGCTATTTTTGGAAAACTCTTTGGAAGAAGTTGGACACTGAGTTGAAGTATAGTTCTACATTTCATCCACATACTGATGGACAAACATAATTTTTAAACAAAAGTTTAGGTAACCTGTTGAGATTCTTAGTTGGAGACAAACTGAGTAATTGGGATTTGATGTTAGCACAAGCAGAGTTTACATATAATAATTTAGTGAATAGGAGTGCTGGAAAGACACATTTTCATATTGTTACTGGCATACAAATGAGAGATATATCAGACTTGAGAGATATTGCTGGAGAAGAGAAGAGGAGTGTTGAAGGAGAAGAATTCGGTGAGTTTATGAAGTCATTGCATGAGGAAGTGAAACATAAGTTGGAGCAAAGTAATTAGAAATAAAAGGATAGTGTAGATAGATCAAGAAGACATAATATTTTTGAGGTTCATGATGAAGCGATGTTTCATTTGAAGAAAGACAGATTTCCTGTTGGAACTTATGGTAAATTGAAGTTGAAAAAATTTGGTCCTTGCAAGATATTGAGAAAGTTTGATAGTGGAATTTCTTATGAAGTGGACATATCACCTAATGACATGGACATATCACCTAAATTCAATATTTCAAATTTTTATGAGTATCATGAGCTTGATGAAGATGTGACAGTTCTGAGTGATTATCATAAGAAATAGAGAGAAGAAGTTGAACATATTTTGGAACAAAGAATTGGAAAAAGCATAAGAGGAAATGATTACATGGAACACTTGGTAAAGTGGAAGAACAAACTGATTGAAGAATCTACATGGATTTCTCAATCTAAGTTGGATTAAGCTCAAGTTGTACCTCACTCATGATTTAGAGAATCATTCTTTTCAACCCCAGGTGTCTGACACATGAGCATCTTGGGTTCATGGAAATCCTATCTCAACCAAAAATATGTTTTCTTTTGAGCTCGGTAGCTTGTTGGATACTTTCAATAAACTACTTGGTAACTATTCTGGAGTTTTTGTTTGAAGGCTTGGTTCATAGCCAAACTCGGTTACTACTCTTAGCTTGGTTTCACCAAACGGTCTCGATGGATCAGTTGTTTCATGTTTCCTATCTCACTGAGTGTGTTTTCTTTTATTGGATCTTCGGGCCGACATGTGCATTTAATTTTGGTTGCAGTATTAATGTGGGAACTCTCATTAGGGAACTTGTGGACCTCAATCTGGGTCGTTGCTTTATCCAATGCTTGATCTTTAGGATATTTTTGGGCCAACCTTTTTGGTAGCCTCTTGTATAAATGTAGTGATCTATTCTTAAGTTTGAGAGTAGTTCTTGAATAGAGATTTGATAGAGCTTCGCATGTATGAGGACTGTTCTGTAATAAGTTTTGAATGTATTGACCATAACCGGGAAGGCCTTACACCCTGGCATGTATGAAGTTTGATGAAATAATATAAGTAAATGTATTCCTTCTCTCCTTCTTTGTGTTTGAGCTTCTGAGTTGTGATTGTTCAAGTAGGTTTGGTGCTTGGGAGTGTAATTGGCCCTAGGTACTATCCCTCCTTGCATCAAAGAGAAACAACCCATTCATGATACTTGGGTAACATTAACAAATGCTTAGCGAAAATAGTATGAAAAATCCAAGAATTTAAGATTTTCTATAATTTACAGGACATTGGACTAGTTTATGGTAAGGGAAAGAAGTTTGATACATTTGAGGGCTAGTTTCACTTTGCATTGGATAGAAAAATATTTGCAAGCCTTTAATATTATACTGCTTCATTTCAACTCTGGAATAAAATTGTAATGGAACGAAGTTCAACTATTGTAAAAATTCAATATTTATGGATAATTAGTCCATGGGAGGTTAAAGCTTGAGTTCTTTTTTTCTTTATGGGTTTCAAGGTTAGGTGTTCAGTAAAGAAAACCTATTCTTTCATTGGGTGACATGGGTAACAAATTCGTCACACTCTTTTAGCATTGATTTTGTACTTCTTCATATTTGTCTTCATTTTTCAAATTACCTTTTTTTTATGTTGCCTTAAATAAATATTCATTTGTATTTTTGGATTCTCTTATTTATTTTATGATTGCTTGGTTTGTTTTATTTCCTTGTGTTTGGAGGACAACTAGTTTGTAGGTTCACTAAAGCTTGAAGAATAGATTGCACATTGCAACAAATGATATATATTTTTTATATATGTTCTCTTTATCTCAAAACCATTCTCATAATTGAAAACAAACAAACAATCCATTATTTCACTAATAAATCTATTATTCAACAAATTCTACAAAAGGGTAAACATAATATTTTGCGAGCATTTTTTACAATTCAGGTAATTTTATTTATAATCTTGTATAATAATATACTAATTTTGTAACTATTATCATAATACAAACTTTGTAGGGAGCAAACAAACAAGAAGAATGCTAGATATATGTTATTTGGACCATCACTACTTTCTATGTCAAACCATGTTCACTGCAAACCTAGTATTTGTATCAAAGATTTGTTACAAAACCAATTATGAACCTAATTTGTATAATTACTTCTCATGGTATTCTTTAACTAAATTTAGACAATAATTTATATATTTCTTTTCATATATTACTAAATATTTTATGTCTATGCCTATATCTTTTATCTTTAAGAATGTCTCTAAGATTAATTTTCTATTTACACAATTGTTTGTCCAAAGTTTCAAACATTTACAATTTCTCTAAAACTAATCTAAATGGTTTCGCTATTAAATCCTTTAACTCATTACGACAACAAGAACTTGATGCACTGCATCTCTTGATTAGTTACATTACTATGATTTTAAGCAAAAAGAAGTGGAATAAATTAATTTAGTAAAAATAAGTTATATAGAATTTGAAGTAAATAACATGATTTGTTTTGCTTGGTGATGCCCAACCAAGGTTGTAGAAAGTATATTGGTTTTTTTAAAACTAATTACATGGGAGGATCCATTTAGGCCAAATCAAAATGATTACTATTTACACTTAAAATAACAAATCCTATACTATGATAAAGACAAGAAAAAAAACTTACACACACTCGCATCTTATTAGGGATTTAAAGTAGAATCCTTTTTCATAGTTGATTTGAGAGACGTTTGATGTATTTTAGAAAAATTCTCCGTTTTGACCTCCATCTAGTGTTTCTTGCAGTGAGGAGAGATAATAGATTTTTTTTATCTATGTTTGTAAGGGACCTCTTTCCCTCCACGACATATTGAGTCTAATGGCCTGCCCCATCTTTGATAGCCACCTCAACATTGGTGACAATATTCACATAAAGCGATTGTGAAGAATTAATGTTTGAAATGCATCAATTTGAAGGTTTAGAAATATTGATTATTTTGGAAAGAACATCCTCCTTTGAATAATTTGCATTAGAAAAATTTTGGGAAGAAGTATCCATTGAAGAAGGATGCACCTTGCATTCACCCTATCCCAAAGAATCGAGCAAGGAGGCATTCGAGGAATCAAGATCCTTCTCTGGAAAGGAGGTGATCGATGAACTAGGTTCCTTTTCCAACAAGGAGAGATTCGGGGAATCATGATCCTTCTCCTGAGTGCTAGAAAGAGAATCAACTATGTAATGTTGTGGAAGAGAATCAACCCACCAAGATTGATGCTCAATATTAATCTTAGATTTGGAGCACTTATTGGCCATATGTCCAACCTCAAAATATATTCTACATTTGAAAGGAAATCCTTCATAGTATAAAGGCTATGTCCAACAATGATCGTCAATATTGAAGGTGATACAAGCTAGGAGATCCTTTGAGATGTCCATGTCCACAAGGTTTCGTACAAATGTAGTATGTGTAAAGTAGGATGTGTATGAATTAATAACATGAAAATTGCTGAGAGAAATTGAAGTAGTCCTCAAACTAGAATTGAAGTGGGATGTTTGGAAGATGAACCAAGAATGGTTTCACTATAATTTCCTTGAGAGGGTTGAAATCTAGGCACTATCATTTGAGGAGAAGCAAAATTTGACTGTAGCACCATCATTCCTGGAGGATAGAGTCCAAGTCCAGTTTGTTGTCAAACACCACAATGAAAAAACCCCGCACACAGGAATAAGACTCTATATTTTCTGTGAGCCAATGGTGTAGATCAATTGAATTTGGCCATAATCCATTGAATTGACAAATCAAGCCATTGGATGTATAGAATTATACTCCTTGAACTCCTTGTTTAATGTCCTCATAAAAGACTAAGACAAGAGGAGGAAGCTTGTTTAATGGGATTTTTTTGTGCAGATAGGAGCCTTGTAATACCCCTCCATGGAACCCTTGGAACAAAGGCTTAAATATGCACTTAATATTTTTTTTTAAAACATAGAGTAAACATAACATTTCAATGTGCATCTCATAACCACAACATAAGAAAAATATAACATGATAAGGTAAAATATAACAATCATCACATGATTGCACACAAGAGGAATACTTCACAAGAACTTCCAAAGTTTCAAACACAACCAAACATACCCTCGAACCGGAGAACAAACATTCCCAAGATTTCCCTATATGAATTTGGACAACGTCCATAGACCATAAGAGGCTCATTCGGTTAGAACTCACGGCTACACAAAAAGGAGGCTAATCCTAACCTCAAACTCATATAACTGATTTTTTTTAAGCCCAAAGTAAATGCTCCTAATATGGTTAAACATACATGTTAATTACTGTTATGCCCTGCATCCCCGTCCCTACATTTTGTGTACAAAATGTTGGGTCCCCCTTTTTGTTTTTTTGCTTGCAGCCTTGCCTTGTCTTTCTTTCCCTTTTTTTTTTCTCTTTTCTCCGGGGTTTTATTCCCCGGTGTTGTGTCTTGTTTGTTTTCTTTCTGTCTCCGGGACTCCGGTCCTGGAGGTTGTCCTTCATTGGGAACCGGATTCCAGACTCCGAGATTATTCGTCATGATGTTCTTAAGGATATTATCACAGGGAATCCCTAGGCCCGGAGTCTGGAGGTTTTGCCTGTACGGAGATCGCCGGAAGGAGGAGGATTACCTTTTTACCGCGGGTATAAATATAGATTATCTGTCACTTTGACATTTACCATGATTAAAACCTTCAAGCACTTAGAGCGAATTAGAAGAGCGATTTCAACAGCGATTAACAGAGCATTTGCACGAAGTTTATGATAATCAACGCTTAACATCTTCTATCATTCTCAGGCAATTGCAAGTGCTTCATGGTGGTGACTCTGAGAGTTCGGCAACTCGAGCTCACGCTGTAAATCCTCCCTTTCCTCCGCCTTCTGCGTTCTCAGGTAGGTGTTTTCGCTTTTCCGTTTCTCTGTTTTTGCTTCCTCTCTCTGGTTTTCTTTGGTTCTGTTTGGTTTTTGTTTGCCCTATTTTGTCTTGTTTCTCTGTCGTGTCTGGTTTGTTATCTTCTGGCTTCACCGCCCGTTGGTGGGTCGGCTCTGCCAGAGGGTTGTCTGCCCTCTGCGCAGAGGTGGTCTCTCTGTAAAGTTGTAAATAACTATATATATGTTTTTTCTTTGTCTGGTTTTCCCGCGGGCGTCGTCCCGCATTGTATATTCATATATATATGTATATAGTTGTAATATAGTCTCTGTATATTCTCCTCATTTCTATGTATATAACCTTTAGCTCTATGTATATCCTTCTGGGTGGCTAAACGGGCTAGTTGAGTCACCTTTGTGTCTGGTTTTCCGCCTCCGAGCTCGCTTCGAGGCATAAAACCACCTGTTTGAAGCTCGGCTCTCGGCTGGTTTCAAACAGGAAGTTTTCTCTCTCCTCCATGAAGTCTGTCAGAGCCTCATTTATATCCCATGCGCACAATCAATCCTAGCCAAGTGGCCTTCCCTTTTTACGCATTCGGACAGTTGGCTCCGTCGTCATCGCCATAACTTCCATTTAATACCTACGCACGTGGCGCCCACGTAGGCGCGATGACTTGGCTTTTTACATATTCTCGCTAACGGTCATTTCTCCAGGCTTTGGGTCTCTTACCACCACCCATCCTGTGTCTTCACCTAGGGTGATCAGATCCCTAGACCCGGATGTTTAATGAAGATTTGAATTTTACGATGTGTTTTGCTTTTCGGGTATCCTTGCATGAAACTAACT
This sequence comes from Thuja plicata, assembly GCA_018584345.1. NCBI lineage: Eukaryota > Viridiplantae > Streptophyta > Pinopsida > Cupressales > Cupressaceae > Thuja > Thuja plicata. The sequence continues at coordinate 542,323 of MU223533.1, read as the reverse complement.
TTTCAGGAAAAGAAAACATCACAGTGGTAAGATCTCCGGACCCTGGAGTAACTATTTTATTTTAATAAAAATATTATGACAGTCGCTCTGCCTTGCAGATTCCCAGAGTTCATCTATCAATCATGTCTGAAGCATCCGCATCCTCTCCGCCCGGAAGTCCAGAACTTCCCTCAACGACCACAAGGGCAGCTATAAAATCCAAGATGGAAAGGGCCCTAGAGAAACTACCCCTCACCATGAAGTTCATGCAGAACAATGTCATCATGGGCTCAAAGATTAAGTCCAAGGTTAAGCTTATAACCGACACCAACGTCAGAACATGGGCAGAGATGCAGGCCTTAGTAAAAGTGATGCACATCCAGCGACAAGATGGAGATCAATTAGAGATTAACATCGGAGGCTCTGGGATCCTCTGGGAAGCTTGCTTCCCGTGCTCCGTGCAGTCTCCGGAGCTTATCCTGATGCTAGCGACCAATTACAACTCCTCTGTTTGGGCTGTTATGCTTGCGGCCATAGAACCCAAAGGATACCCCACTCCTCTGGTATCCCTCGACCCAGACACATTCTGGGTGGGATTGGGAATCCCACAATTCGACAGAGCCACAGTAGTTACAAGGACTGATGCCTTGGATCAGTTTACACAACTGGAGGATGCTGCCCGGGTGTACATGAATACCCACTAGCTCAAGGCCCCAAAGAGGGACCCAAAGAGGATGAAGATAGAAATCCCCCGCTCTGAATTCAAGGAGAGAATCTAGATGGGGATAATAGCATTAGCCTGGGTATTTGGGCAGCCCTCCACCCAGGAGTTTGCCAAATGGATGTACTATTTCCTCCTCGACATCTCTACCAAGGGAGAATTCTTCGACTGGGCCGCAATAATTTCTAATCATGTGGACTCCCAGTTTCTTCAGTTGGACAGGAAGAAGAAGTTCTACATGTCTTCTTATGTCTTCTGGGCCCTAGCACAACAGAGGCCCCACTCTAACGGCCTACTTACAGATGGCGTGCTCGGGATTGGCCTGAAACAAAAAGTACCATGGGACCATTTCCCACAGATTCAATGGGAGGCTAGCTTCCCCAGTTTCTATTGGGTAAACGACTCGTTCATTTATTACCATCTGCTTACCCCCACCTGGGACGCCGGATACCGCCTATCTACTGAGGCGATGAAGTTAGTCAGTAATTATGGACACTACTACATTCAATTCCAACAGCACACATACAATAGGGTCGCCGACTTCTCTGGGAAACCCTACTTGTTGCCCAAGCATTGCGGGGACAAGATCGTGCTGTTGGAATACTGTTGGCAAATGATGGAGTTGCACACCTTCTTTGCCCTCAAGAAGGTCCCCAACGTCCCATTCCCAATCACCTGTGGGAACTACACCTGCAGTCTGGCCGCCACAAAAGAGGCAGACAATGAACTAAAAAGTTATAACTTGCAGGAATTCTATCTGGCACAGAAAAACTTTGATCCGCATGGGAAGATTGCCACGGTAATGCCCCGGGCTTCAGAGCCCCATCTTATACATATGGAGGACTTCTGGGTAGATTGCCAAGATGATGTGGAAGTATGAAGCTGGCACCATGTCAGGATGATGGCCGAAATGATGCAACTATTGAGACTCCGGAGGTTTCCAGAGAATTTCTCAGACACCGCCCCCACCATCGACCCCTAGTACAAGGCCAAGGGGATCGATAAAATGGCTCTGCCAGCAATGTATTGGGCTGCCTAGGAGGGGCCCACGATTGAGGACTTCACTCGGGAGGTGGTCGAGAAAAGTCACGCCTATTTCAAGAGGGTGTGCCCGGGGAGTATTTGTCAAGCTCCCCGACCGGCGCCAAAGTCAACACCACAGCCGGGACCCAAATTGACCCCGGGGGCCGGGACTTCTTCACATGGCGCAGATAAGGGAAAAGGGATAGACACGACCCCTCCTGCGCAAGAAGTCCCTATACAGGAGCAGATCAAGCAATCCGTGGCGGCCTCCCAATAGATAAGGGAACAGTTAATAACGAGGCTAGCCACTCCCCCGCTCATTTCTGGACCAATTCATCCCTCTTCCTCCCCGTCGCTGGCAGCCCTAATGGTGAAGGCAATGGGGGTGGATCCCATGGAGGTGGCAGCAATAGTCGATGCAGGGCCACCTTTGATTACCCAGAGGAAGAGGAAGCACATCAGACAGGTCAAAGCAGAGCCGGTACCAGTGTTAGAGACATCCCTCCCCCGAGAAGTAGAGATCATTTCTTCTAGTTCCCCAGAACCGGAGAAAGAAGCAGAACCCATAGAGGTCCCAGCCAGTCCCCCTCCAGAAGAGGAGTTTGACATATTTGCAACTGATGAGTTCGGGAATTTTCAAGGGGAAAATACACAAGCGGAGAGAGAAGTCCCGGATACAGAACAAGATGCTACGGACCAAGAAGACTTGGAACAGGAACCTGCACAAGAACAGGAGTAGGAGGCAGAAGAAAAAGAGCCAGAACCATAAATTATCTCTGGGGCTCAAGCAATGCAAGGTCCGGGAGTGGACCAACAAAACCGAGCGAACAAATGGCATTCGCTGGGGGAACTGGATCTTCGGGAATAACCATAACCCCAGCCGCCACGTTCCAAGGGCCACTCCCAGGAGCAACCTTAGGGTAGGTTATCACAGCGGCCCAAACTCTAAATCTTGGCCCGATACCTCCCCTACTGCCGACAAAGGAAGAAACCCTGGCGGAAGAAGAAGAACAACTTGAAGAAGAAATCCCCGAAGAAGCCTACCAAGGTCCGGATCCAGTGATTGACATATAGGACCAGGCTAAGGAGATGGAGGTTGAAGAAAATGTTGCTGCAGAAAAGGATGAGGCAGGGAGAGGAACGGATAAGGTCCACGTTGCTGAAGAGCAACAGCCACCGGAGACTGGGAGAGAATCAGGAGAACAAATTGTGGAAGGAAGGCCACCTCTCCCACCTTAGTGGCTGGTAGAAAGAAGGAAAAGAAAGGCTCAGTCCGCTCTGGTGATTCCTCTCTCCCTGGCCGAGATGATGGCTTAAGTTCAGGCCCCGCCAAAGACCAAGAAATCCTGGACAATTCACACTATTTGAACTAGGCCGGGCGGAGAAACAGTTGCCATTGTGACAACACCTCCCCCAGGCGCCGATGAAGCAACCACAGATCCTGCAGACTACAATGTTGCAGAGGTATCCCTAGGCAAAAGGGGAAAGCAAGGTGAGGTAGATTTTCTGAAGGAGGCAGCAAGGGCAGTGGAGGCCCGATATGAAAAAGAAGCCCAGAGGCTCAAAAATGAAAAAGAAAAGAATGCAAATCTTATGGGATTTCTTACTGAGCTGGCCCGACCCATTAATGCCGCTCCTCCAGAGGCCTCCACCTCAGAAGAATTACCGCAGAGTGACATAGACTCCCTGCGAGTTATGAAAAAGAAAGCCCAGGTAGTGGACGAGTGGGTTGCCCTGCAGATAGGAAATACCCGGCATTTCCTGGTGTCCACTCTCCTAGATTTATACACGGCCCGAAAAGTTATTCATCAAGCGGAAGTTCTTATTGAGCAGTGGGAGAGTGACGCCGAAAATTACCAAGCGTGGAAGGTGGAGCTCGAAGAGCTCCTCACCTTGGGAGAAGATATAATTTCCAAATCTATAATTCTGGGTGAGGAATCATTTGATTTTGTAAGAACTCAGCACTCCAGACTTGACCTCACATTGGAGGTAACCAAGCAACTGGTAGAGTCCCTTCGAGAGAAGGTAAACACTGTAAAGTATTCTTCTAATTTATATAAGTCTTTTGTAATAAAGGCTTCCGGGGTTGATCCCCTTAGCACAGATACTTATACCCCCGAAGATTCAGTTTTGGGGAGTTTTGATGAGATAATGAACTCCCGGTCTCAATCCCCGGAGGGGATAGATGGGGCCCAGATGGCGAAATTAACCGATATGATACTTAAGGGTCATGATGCGGCGAGGATGGCAGATGAATTTAAAGAAAATGTTTCAGACCTGGGGGAACAAGTTGAGGTGGCCAAGCACAGAAGGGCCGGCCTGAAGGATATTGACAAAGATGGCATTTCCCGCCTCCTCCAGGCCTTCAATGATAATAAGAAACCTTGAGCTTTCTTTGGAGGCTGGGGAAAACTCACATTAAGTATTCTTTATTCTTTTTTTGGGCAAAATTTCTCAGATCCCGGAGTCCTAGGTCCAAAATTTTGTATTCTTTAAAGCAATTCATGTCCCGGTCCCCGAGGCCGACCGGTCGCTTTCAGAGGTAGTTAATAAAGACTGTCAGAAGGTGGTTGGCCACATCAAGGAGGCGTCGACTTGGCAGTTGGTTTCTAACAGGGTGGTCTTCTCGAGGTGCCGCTCAGAGGTACACCTGGCACATTGGAGACAGGGTGCCACATTTCCCATTTATGAGGCATGTAGCCTTGGTCCCCGGTGGACCTATTTCCTTCTTTCTCCTTTCTGGCTCTCTTCTCGAGGCCGATTCTTCTACTATATATCCTCATCTTATTCTTCTGACATGGCAAACCTATTCTATCTCCAGGTCTTTTGTAGGGTGGCGCAGGTAGTACCGACCCCCAGATATTGTATTTTATTGGAACATGATGTAAATAGGGTTAGGGTTAGAAGAAAGTTGTATAAATTGGCAGATCGGCCCATTTCCAAGGGTCGGCAAAATTGATGATTTTATTGTCCATAGAAATAGCAAAGTAATTTCTCATTTTAGTTACAGAGCTCAATGCTCCATTGTTCTGTTCTCAATAGTTAAATGCTCCCCTGGAGCCGCCATTGTATCACGCACCAGTGCTTGCTGGAAGGAACATTAAT
>MU223533.1:523253-537403 GCA_018584345.1 Thuja plicata | reverse complement strand
TCTGGTATGTTAAAGTAGATTAACGAACTCTTTACTCTCGCTACTGATAAAATGCTAGCTGATGGTTATGTGTTTCTTCGGTATTTAGTGTAGTTTATCAGAGTATTATTGATGTTCCAGATATTTCAACATGACTTTAGTTAGATGAAGCATTTCTAACCCTGCAGAATCTTTTCACTTTATTTGCTAAGTATAGAATGCTAGGGAGAACCTCACTCTATTGAATCTCCAGAGAGGATGAGTTGAAGAAACCAGCTATCCCCCTCGAAAATAGTCACCTCTCCCAACCGAGCCCCGCACCGTCGTGACCCGATACCCAGGTGCTTGAAGGCCCAGAGGATTTATTTCCCCTGGACAACCTTTGCAGGCGGAGTTGGCCGGTTTCCCCGGAACCCGGTGACAACTTATGACTGTTGGCGGACCCGGTCAGCAAAACTCTGTCAACAGAAACTGGCGCTAGAAGGAGGGAATGAACTCGTCCCCCTCCCAAGATTCTGATTTTACACCTCTTGAAGGTTCCCCGAGTGGTAGTTTTAGGAGGCAAGCCTTCCTTGGGATTGGATCTTTCTCCCCGGTGAAATTTGAAAGAGTCCTTAGGTCTGCCCCGAATCCCGGAAAGCTTGTCGAACTCGAGCCCCCTGCTCGAAAGAAACGGACCTCGAAAATCATACCAACCATTATTATTTGGGGATCTACCATACCCCTGTATACTCAAACTCCCCAGACAGTCCCGGGAACCAGTACCCAAACCACCCAACATATAGTTCCCCCAATGGCTGCATATTTTGGAAACACTGGGTCCCCAATGGGCACTTTTTTGGGTGCAACCAATGATTTACCCTCTCACCCGGAGAAGATCTGCCTACGATACGAGCACCTAGGCTCAAGGACTGCAGAAGAACACTTGCAGGCATACAAAGATGCCATGAATCGACACTGGATCCAACATGAAGATGTTGTGACTCATATGTTTCCCTTGTCCCTAGGACAAAGCGAGTTGAACTGGTACCTTAACTTGCTTCCCAACTCCATCAACACTTGGCAAGATATGGAGGATGCCTTCCTGGCTTCCTTTCGCGTGCATGTGGACCCAGCTTGGTCCCATAGCCAGTTCATCTCTATCAGAAAGGAACCCAATGAACCTCTTGCAGCATTTAACCATAGGTTCCAGCATGCCTTGAAGCGGTGCATGGGCCCTTTTATCCCATCTCCAGACATAACGATACAGACCTACCTCAATGCGATGGACCCTTTCATTGCCACTCTCCTTTGGAGAACAACCGCCGTGGGCGACCGGGACACCTTGGCAAAAGTCTACAACCTAGCCCTAGAGCTGTCCTGCGGTCTTAACAAATCCCTGAGTGGGATTGGGTAGAGCACGCCTTTCAACATGATCCCTGGCAGAACTGCGTATGCTGGGGGCTACAACCCCAATCTGGCAATAGGCGCCCCTTCGATAGCAATGAATCCCCCGCCACCCTTGATAGACCAACAGGCACGGTATGTTTACCCAACCCAGACCCAGATGACACCGGGTCTGGAAGTCTTCCCTTAGAATCAGCCACAGCAGGCACAACAGACTCAGACACAATCATTCGAAGTGCCCTTTTTCCAGTCGTCTGCGACTGGAGGATTGCCGCCCTTGACTCTAGCAAATACTGCTACCTTCCCAGGAAGCCAACAACAGCAACAACCGTCACATTTTGACTCAAACACTCAGTTGACCACCGAGGTTGAATCCCTCTGACGAATGTTGTCCACCTTGACCATGGACATGGGCCAACTGAAGGCAGGGTCCTACGCACCCCAGAATTTGAATTCCCAGAGGGGAAACATTTTCTCCGGCCAACGAAATAACAATGCCGGAGGGAGAAACTTCAACAATGGGCCTAGGCCCAATCAGCAGCAATGGAATAACAACGCAAACACCGGAGGCCCGCCTCTGAACCAAAATGCCAACCAAAATGGTGCTGGGCCATCACATTTTACGCCAGTCGTAGATTTCCAGCCCATGACTAACTGGTGTAGATTGCACGATACTGGTTCACACAACGAGGTAAATTGTGCCACCTTGGAGAAGGTCATCATGATCTCCCAGCTAGACAGGCAGCAGTCGCATGATACTACCCCTCCAGAGCCTCCTGTCCAGGAAACAACCCACAGCGCCTTCACCTGTGATACCATCTTCTTCAGGACTTCAGGAGAAGATGAAGAAGAATCTGAATTGCAGGGATTCTTTGACGAATCTATTCTGCCCTTCGAGGCCAACGCCTTTACTAACCTGCAGACTCCATACAATACTCGAAGTCAGGTTGGTAAAGGATCAGCTTACACGCCTGTGCCCCCTACCAAAGATACCCCTCCTCCCTGGAACAACGCAACTGACCGACCCGCACCTCCAAAAGGTCCTAGCTCTAACCAAGAAAAAGATCTCACAGAGGAAAATCACCAGTTCTCGGGAGGAAGATTTAACATTACAAAAGCGTTAGAACCGACCACCACCTCCATGACCTTGATGGAGGTTTTGTTGAATTGTCCCGAGCAGAAGAAGTCTCTTCTGAAGCTCTTAGGGAACCCGAAAGCTATCAGCCGCTCACCCAAGACCGTCTCATTCAAAGATGCGAATGCGGCTGTCTTCCGGGGGAACAATGAGGATCCTCCCTTCTTACTAGGCCTGAATATACACGGCAAGAATATACATAATTGCCTAGTGGACTCTGGAGCTTCGGGTAATATCATGCCCCTATCTATTTGTTAGAAGCTCAGATTCCACGCCACCCCATCTAATGGTGTACTGGTCCAGTTGGATAAGACTGCTGTAAAAATGGTGGGGGAATTAAAGAACGTCCAGATACATCTTATCCAGGACCCCAGGATAGCCAGTATCATTGACATCCAAGTGGTGGACATCCCAGAGACTTACGGGATGTTATTAAGTCAGAATTGGTCTAAGTCCTTGAATGGATACTTTTCGACCAACTTCACCCACCTATGGCTTCCATGGGAAGGAGAATCAAATAAGATCCGGGTTGAAAGTGAGCCCCGGATGAGACAGGCCCTTACTGAAGTTGGGAGGGTCAATGAGATCTTTTTCTTTGAGACTTCCTTAGGGGTGTACAAACCTTTTGAAATCTTAACATTTGATTTTATCCCTGGAGAAGAGCCCGCCGTACTACAGAGAGCTCAAGACCTCAAAGAGAACATGAGAACTGAGGTAGACTCTCAAGACCCCACAGCAACTCTTCCCACACTCCTGTCCAGCACTTGGTGCCGAGTACACTACCAGAAACATTCAGAACTTGAGTGTGGGCCATGTCTTTCGATCTCCAACCGGCACCTTGATACCCTCCGAAACAGGCAACATGCAACTGATTCCCCGGGACCCAGTGCCCCTATGGAATGCGCTCCTTTGGTGCCATCTCCCCGGGAATCCCAAATTTAAAAAACTCTAGAGGAAAATTCTACTTTCACGTCGGTAGTCTGGGAAGGGGTCCCCAAGTCCGCCAGCAATAATCCAAAGAAGACTCCCCCTCCCCGGCCCCAGATTACAAACAATGGCTTATGGACCCTAAAGTTCGATGGGTCCCGATCCAAACAAGGCTGTGGGGCTGGGGTGGAACTAATCAACCCGCGAGGGAAGTCATTCCTCGCGTCCTACAGGCTGCAGTTTAACTATACAAACAATGTCACAGAGTACAAGGCTTTGGTCCTTGGACTCTTATTCGCGTTAAGGAAGGGTATCACCCGCCTCCGGGCTCTAGGTGATTCAGAATTGGTTGTTAAACAAGTCCGGAGTCAACATACATGTCACGATAAAAGGCTGGCCGCATACCGCAACCGGGCTTGGAGCCTTATTGAAGATTTTGATGCCTTTGGCATTGACCTCATTCCCTGGTAATGGAACTATGTCCCAGATGCCCTTGCCGTTTCCGCCAGCACACTTGAGCCAATGGCTAGCTCGCGACTCCAGAGATTTTTAGTTGAGATGGTCCCCACCCCGTCCATTCCAGATAATGTCACCCACTTTCAGGTTTTTGAGGAAGATCAACACATCTTGGCCTTCATGGCGAATGTTGGTGTCTTTGAGGATCAGATAGTGGAGGAACGAGACCATGACGATACTGGGCAGGGCGATGAAGATGATGGGATCATGGACTTACCCACTAACACCATCCCAAAGGGGATGGTTACACTAGAATGAATCTTCGACTCGGACCCACGGGCCCGTGAGAAGGTGTCATCCTCCCCTGAGGGAGGAAAGTTTGAAAAGGTTAACATTGGCCAGCCCGGTGAAGATAAGATCATTCACATTGGTACCTCCTGCTCCCCTGAGGAAAAGGAGAAGATTCTCGCGGTTCTCCAAGAATACATTGATGTAATTGTCTGGGGTTATGAAGACTTGAAAACGTATGATACATCCATCATGACCCATTCTATTCCCCTGAAACCTGACGCTAAGCCCTTCCGGCAAAAGCAAAGACCAGTCAACCCCCTAATAGAGCCTCTAATTCATCAAGATGTAGAAAAACTGCTGTCAGCTCGGATAATCTTTCCAATCCGACACACTACATGGGTTGCCAACTTGGTTCCTGTCAGGAAGAAAAACGGTGAGATTCGCCTTTGCATGGATTTCTAAAATTTGAACAGGGCATCTAAAAAAGATAATCACCCTCTCCCTTCGTTGGATGAGGTGTTACAGATAGTAAATGGATCCCAGATGATGTCCTTCTTAGATGGATATTCGGGATACAACCAGGTCATGGTCAAGTACGAAGATAGAGAGAAAACAACGTTTACCACTAAGTGGGGAACGTTTGCGTACAGAAGAATGCCCTTCAGTCTGATCAATGCAGGGGCTACATTTCAAAAGGCCATGGACATTGCATTCGAGGGCCTCGTAAGTCGGTGCATAATCATCTACATGGATGATTTGACTATCTTTTCCCGGGACAGGCGTGATCATCCCACCCACCTTGCTCAGATCTGTGAGAGATGTCGCCGGTATGGAATATCCCTCAACCCCAAGAAGTGCATATTCGGGGTCACCAAGGGGAAGTTTCTCGGGCATATTGTCTTTGAGAAAGGTATATCCATAGACCTTGATAGAGTCAAAGCGTTGCTAAATTTACAAATGCCTGGCAGCAAGAAAGAGATGCGATCCTTTTTTGGAAAAATCAACTTCGTGCGACGATTCATCACAGGATTCGCAGAAATAGTTAAACCACTCAACGAGATGATGAAGAAGGATACTAAGATTGAGTGGAGTTCGAAAGCAAAATGGGCATTCACCCAAATCAAACAAACAATCGCGGAAGCACCTGTCTTGGCTAGTCCGGACTACTCCCTTCCGTTTTATATTTACTTGTTTGCTTCGCCGCATTCTGTTACGGCAGTGTTGACCCAAAAGGTTGAAGGAGAGGAACGACCAATAGCTTTCATGAGTTCCCCCTTCAAGAACGCCGAAGTCCGATATTCACCACTAGAAAAATAGGCCTTTGCTCTAGTTCGGGCCGTGAAGAAATTCTGACATTATATTCTCCGGAGCAAAGTACATGCTATCATTCTAGACCAGGCCGTCAAATCTCTACTAATGCAGAATGAAATGGGAAAAAGATGGGGGAAATGGATGGCCATCCTCCAGGAATATGAATTAGAAATGCAGCCCATGAAAATAGTCTGGGGCCAAGGACTAAGTCGAGCAATGGCAGAAGAGACTCCCCGCATAGAATGCCAAACTTACACAGTAGAGTCCATCACCCAAGACCCGTGGTATACCGATTTGGTATACTTGTTACTAAACAACAAATGTCCGGAGGGGTTACCTCCCCACAAAAGCCGTGCTCTGCAGATGAAAAGCGCACACTTCATGATCAAAAATTTCATGCTTTACCGTAGAAACTACGAGGGAGTGTACCTTCGATGCATCGACAGAAACCAAGCTGTAAGAATAATCGATGAATTCCATGGACAGTTTGGAATCGGGCATGGCTCAGCCGATGCCGCTGCCCATCAAATCCTTTGGGCTGGATATTATTGGCCCTGTATATTGAAGGACGTTTACGTTCATGTAAGAAAATACCATACTTGCCAAACCGCAACGCATCATGAGCGTAACCCAGCCATGCCTTTGCAACTAGTCTACGAGGCTAGACCCTTCGCCCAATGGATGTTTGACTTAATTGGGGAGATCAACCCCAACTCGTCTGCCAACCACCGATACATCCTTACTGCTACCGATTACTGTACTCGGTGGTCTGAAGCTATACCTTGCAAGAACAACACGGCGGACGTAGTTATCAAATTCTTGGAAGAAAACATTGTCACACAATTTGGAATGCCCTTCGCTTTGGTATGTGACAATGGTCCGGCATTTTCTTTGGCGTAGCTACTCGAATGGACCTACAATTGGAAGATCAATTTGAAGTTCTCCAGCAACTATTATCCCCAGGGAAATGGCGTTGCTGAATCAACAAACAAAAATCTACTTGAAGTGATCAAACACCTTTTAGAACAAAATCCCCGGGATTGACATCAAAAATTGAAATTCGCCCTCTAGGCAGATTGCATTCGCGTCAAGGCCACCCTAGGAACATCACCGTTCCATCTGGTTTATGGCCAGAACCCTGTATTCCCAGTCAATTTACAAATCCCAGTTTTACAGTTCATGCAGGAATTTAGCAACAGGGACAACATCGGGGAAGTTCGGCTTTTAAATCTGGTACGGATGGAAGAACAGAGAGACGCAGCCCTTGAACATTTTGCACGTCATCAAGCCGTGGTAAAACGATGGTTTGACAGAAGAGCCCAATATAAAGCTTTTCAGATCTCAGATCTGGTCCTATTGTGGGACAAGGCCCAGGAGAAGAAAGGAAAGCATACCAAGTTCCAGCGGCTCTGGCTCAGACCATACTTGATCTCAGAAATTTGCGGGGCAAATACTTACCACCTTAACACTTTGACTGGAGAACCTATCGCATTTCTCGTTAATGGACAGTTTCTTAAACACTACTTCGAGTAGGGTAAGTTCGTCCTAAGTTGTATTTTATGTAAAGCTTTCCACTTGTAAATATCCCCTCTGGGTGCCATGTGCGAGGTACCCTGCCTTGTAAATAGCCTTGTCGGCTGTCCTCCGGGACAGTCCTCTTTTGCCGTCTTTGTTTTCATTTTTGGTTTTCTTTCGGTCCTCGCGTTTTGTCCTGTCTTGCAAGAATTGGAATGCTTCGCATAACTTTGGCCTCCAGTACAATGTCTACGGCATGGTGAACTTTAGAATCTGTCTTTAGCACGGGGGAGCCGGCCCGGTCTCTGGGGTTCGTTTCACAGGATATGGCACGTTTTGAGGAATCTTCATTGGGCGTTCTTCCCAGAATCTGGTGATCAGTGAACAAAATAATAATATAAGGAACAAGTAATCGGACACACCGAGGGTAGATCGGCTGTACTGATTGGTTGACCCACGTCTAAAAATCTAAAGAAATTCTCCCCATGTCTGGAGTTTTATCCCCTCTGCGAACAATCTAAATATAGGTGGATAGGTGAAAGAAGTACCGCCATTAAAATTAGCTAAGCTTAATCTTAATGGTGAAAGAAGTACCGCCTTCCCCACCCAGAAATAAGCAAAATAACAAGAGAAAAAGTGGGGTAAAACTCTGACCTCCGGGGGAAACGAGCAATTGATGACTGGTTCGATGTGATTAGTACCTCTTCTCTATTCCTCCCAGAGGTCATCGGCTTGATTTCCTTCCAAAGCACACACGACACCACTGATGAAAGACTATGGACTGACTCCTGTGTGGTTGGGTTCTCTCAGATATGTTTCTCTTTTCCTGTCAGACGCTCCGAGGGGTGGTTTGTTCCAGTTTCACTAACCAGAGATCCTGTATTTCTCAAATGCGCGAAGGCATTTGTCCCAGATAGTCTCCATTTGTTATGCCCTGCATCCCCGTCCCTATATTTTGTGTACAAAATGTTGGGTCCCCCTTTTTATTTTTTTGCTTGCGGCCTTGCCTTGTCTTTCTTTCCCTTATTTTTTCTCTTTTCTCTGGGGTTTTCTTCCCCAGCGTTGTGTCTTGTTTGTTTGCTTTCCATCTCCGGGACTCCAGTCCCGGAGGTTGTCCTTCATTGGGAACCGGATTCTGGACTCTGGGATTATTCATCATGATGTTCTTAAGGATATTATCACAAGAAATCCCCAGGCCCAGAGTCTGGAGGTTTTGCCTGTCCGGAGATCACCATAAGGAGGAGGATTACCTTTTTACCGCAGGTATAAATACAGATTATCTGTCACTTTCACATTTACCGCGATTAAAACCTTTGAGCACTTAGAGCGAATTAGAAGAGCGATTTCAAAAGCGATTAACAGAGCATTTGCAAGAAGTTTATGATAATCAACGCTTAACATCTTCTGTCATTCTCAGGCAATTGCAAGTTCTTTGTAGTGGTGACTCTGACAGTTCAACAACTCAAGCTTGCGCGGTAAATCCTCCCTTTCCTCCGCCTTCTGCGTTCTCAGGTAGGTGTTTCCACTTTTTCGTTTCTCTATTTTTGCTTCCGCTCTCTGGTTTTCTTTGGTTCTGTTTGGTTTTTGTTTTCCCTATTTTGTCTTGTTTCTCTGTCGTGTCTAGTTTTTTGTCTTCTAGCTTCGCCGCCTGTTGGTGGGTCAGCTCTGCCAAAGGGTTTTCCACCCTCTGCGCGGAGGTGGTCTCTCTGTAAAGTTGTAAATAACTGTATATATGTTTCTTCCTTGTCTGGTTTTCCTGCGGGCGTCATCCCACGTTGTATATTCATGTATATATGTATATAGTTGTAATATAGTCTCTGTATATTCTCCTCATTTCTATGTATATACCCTTCAGCTCCGTGTATATCCTTCCAGGTGGCTAAATGGGCTGGTTGAGTCACCTTTGTGTTTGGTTTTTTGCCTCCAAGCTGGCTTCGAGGCAGAAAACCACCTGTTTGAAGCTCAGCTCTCGGCTGGTTTCAAACAGGTGGTTATCTCTCTCCTCCATGAAGTGTGTCAGAGCCTCATTTATATCCCATGCGCACAATCAATCCTAGCCAAGTGGCCTTCCCTTTTCGCGCATTCAGACAGTTGACTCCGCCGTCATCTCCATAACTTCCATTTAATACCTATGCACGTGGCGCCCATGTGGGCATGATGACTTGGCTTTTTACATATTTTTGCTAACGGTCGTTTCTCCAGGCTTCGGGTCTCTTACCACCACCCATCCCGTGTCTTCACCTAGGGTGATCAGATCCTCGGACCTGGATGTTTAATGAAGATTTTAAGTTTACGATGTGTTTTTCTTTTCAGGTATCCTTGCATGAAACTAAATTTTTAGGAAAAGAAAATGTCGCAGTGGTAAGATCTCCGAACCCCGGAGTAACTATTTTATTTAATAAAAATATTCTGACGGTCGCTCTACCTTGCACATTCCTAGAGTTCATCTATCAATCATGTCTGAAGCATCCGCATCCTCTCCGCCTGGAAGTCCAGAACTTCCCTCAACAACCACCAGGGCAGCTGTAAAATCCAAGATGGAAAGGGCCCTGGAGAAACTGCCCCTCACCATGAAGTTCGTGCAGAACAACGTCATCACGGGCTCAAAGATTGAGTCCAAGGTTAAGATTATAACTGATACCAGTGTCAGAACATGGGCAGAGATGCAGGCCTTGGTAAAAGTGATGCACATCCAACGGCAAGCTGGAGATCAATTAGCGATTAACGTCGGAGGCTCCGGGATCCTCCGGGCAGCTTGCTTCTCGTGCTTCGTGCAGTCTCCAGAGCTTATCCTGACGCTAGCGGCCAATTACAACTCCTCTGTTTGGGCTGTTATGCTTGCGGCCACATAACCCACAGGATACCCCACTCCTCTGGTATCCCTCGACCCAGACACATTCCGGGCAGGATTGGGAATCTCACAATTCGACAGAGCCACAGTAGTTACAAGGACTGATGCCTTGGATCAGTTTACACAACTGGAGGATGCTGCCCGGGTGTACATGAATACCCACTAGCTCAAGGCCCCAAAGAGGATGAAGATAGAAATCCCCCGCTCTGAATTCAAGGAGAGCATCTAGATGGGGATAATAGCATTAGCCCAGGTATTTGGGCAGCCCTCCACACAGGAGTTTTCCAAATGGATGTACTATTTCCTCCTCGGCATCTCCACCAAGGGAGAATTCTTCGACTGGGCCGCAATAATTTCTAATCACATCGACTCCCAGTTTCTTCAGTTGGACAAGAAGAAGAAGTTCTATATGTCTTCTTATGTCTTCTGGGCCCTAGCACAAAAGAGGCCCCACTTTAACGGCCTACATATAGATGGCGTGCTCAGGATTGGCCTGGAACAAAAATCACCGTGGGACCATTTCCCATAGATTCAATGGGAGGCTAGCTTCCCCAGTTTATGCCGGGTAAACGACTCGTTCATTTATTACCATCTGCTTACCCCCACCCAGGACGCCGGATACCACCTATCTACTGAGGCGATGAAGTTAGTCAGTAATTATGGACACTACTACATTCAATTCCAACAGCACACATACATTAGGGTCGCCGGCTTCTCCGGGAAACCCTACTTGTTGCCCAAGCATTGTGGGGACAAGATTGTGCTGTTGGAATACTGCCAGAAAATGATGGAGTTGCACACCTTTTTTTCCCTCAAGAAGGTCCCCAACGTCTCGTTCCCAATCACCTGTGGGAACTACACATGCAGTCTAGCCGCCGCAAAAGAGGTAGATAATGAACTAAAAAGTTATAACTTGCAGGAATTCTATCTGGTCCGGAAAAACTTTGATCCGCATGGGAAGATTGCCACGGCAATGCGCCGGGCTTCAGAGCCCCATCTTATACATATGGAGGACTTCTGGGTAGATTGCCAAGATGATGTGGAAGTACAAAGCTGACACTATGTCAGGATGATGGCCGGAATGATGCAACTATTGAGACTCTAGAGGTTCCCGGAGAATTTCTCAGACACCACCCCCACCATCGACCCCAAGTACAAGGCCAAGGGGATCGATAAAATGGCTCTGCTAGCAATGGATTGGGCCACCCAGAAGGGGACCACGATTGAGGACTTCACTGGGGAGGTGGTCGAGCGAAGTCACGCCTATTTCAAGAGGGTGTGCCCCGGGAGTATTCGTCAAGCTCTGCGACCGGTGCCAAAGTCAACACCACAGCCGGGACCCAAATTGACCCCAGGGGCCGGGACTTCTTCGCAGGGCGTAGATAAGGGAAAAGGGATAGACACGACCCCTCCTACGCAAGAAGTCCCTATATAGGAGCAGATCAAGAAATCCGTGGCAGCCTCCCAATAAATGAGGGAATAGTTATTAACAAGGCTAGCCACTCCCCCGCTCATGACTGGACCAATTCGTCCCTCTTCCTCCTCGTCGCTGGCAGCCCTAATGGTGAAGGCAACGAGGGTGGATCCCATGGAGGCGGCAACAATAGCCGATGTGGGGCCACCTTTGATTACCCAGAGGAAGAGGAAGCACATCAGATAGGTCAAAGCAGAGGCGGTACCAGTGTCAGAGATATCCCTCCCCCGAGAAGTAGAGATCCTTTCTTCCAGTTCCCTGAAACTGGAGAAAGAAGCAGAACCCGCAGAGGTCCCAGCCAGTCCCCCTCCGAAAGAGGAGTTTGACGTATTTGCAACCGATGAGTTTGGGAATTTACAAGGGGACAATACACAAGCGGAGACAAAAGTCCCAGATACAGAACAAGATGCTGCGAACCAAGAAGACTTGGAACAGGAACCTGCACAGGAACAGGAGCAGGAGGTAGAAGAAAAAGAGCCAGAACCAGAAATTATCTCTGGGGCTCAAGCAATGCAAGGTCCGGGAGTGGACCAACAAAAACCAAGTGAACAAATGGCATCCGCTGGGGGAACCGGACCATCAGAAATAACTGTAACCCCAGCCGCCACGTTCTAAGGGCCACTCCCAGGAGCAACCTTCGGACAGGTTATCACAGCGGCTCAAACTCTGAATCTCGGCCCGATACCTCCCCTACTACCGACAGAGGAAGAAACCCTAGCGGAAGAAGAAGAACAACTTGAAGAAGAAATCCCCGAAGAAGCCTACCAAGGTCCGGACCTAGCGATTGACATACAAGACCAGGCTGAGGAGATGGAGGTTGAAGAAAATGTTGCTGCAGAAAAGGATGAGGCAGGGAGAGGAACGGATGAGGTCCACGTTGCTGAAGAGCAACAGCCACCGGAGACTGGGAGAGAATTAGGAGAAAAAATTCTGGCAGGAAGGCCACCTCTCCCACCTTAGTGGCTGGTAGAAAGCAAGAAAAGAAAGGCTCAGTCCGCTCTGGTGATTCCTCTCTCCTTGGCCGAGATGATGGCCCAAGTTCAGGCCCCGCCAAAGACCAAGAAAGCCCGGACAGTTCACACTCTTCGAACTGGGCCGGGCGGAGAAACAATTGCCATTGTGGCAACACCTCCGCCAGGCGCCGATGAAGCAACCGCAGATCTCGTAGACTACAATGTTGCAGAGGTATCCCTAGGAAAAAGGGGAAAGCAAGGTGAGGTAGATTTTCTGAAGGAGGCAGCAAGGGAAGTGGAGGCCTGATATGAAAAGGAAGCCCAGAGGCTCAAAACTGAAAAAGAAAAGAATGCAAATCTTATGGGATTGCTTACTGAGCTGGCCCGACCCATTAATGCCGCTCCTCCAGAGGCCTCCACCTAAGAAGAATTACCGCAGAGTGACATAGACTCCCTGTGATTTATGAAAAAGAAAGCCCAGGCAGTGGACGAGTGGGTCACCCTGCAGATAGGAAATACCCAGCGTTTCCTGGTGTCCACTCTCCCAGATTTATACACGGCTTGGAAAGTTATTCATCAAGTGGAAGCGCTTATTGAGCAGTGGGAGAGTGACGCCAAAAATTACCAAGCGTGGAAGGTGGAGCTCGAAGAGCTCCTCACCTTGGGAGAAGATATAATTTCCGAATCCAGAATTATGGGTGAGGAATCATTTGATTTTTTAAGAACTCAGCACTCCAGACTTGACCTCACATTGGAGGTAACCAAGCAACTGGTAGAGTCCCTGCGAGAGAAGGTAAACACTGTAAAGTATTCTTCTAATTTATATAAGTCTTTTGTAATAAAGGCTTCTGGGGCTGATCCCCTTAGCACAGATACTTATACCCCCGAAGGTTCAGTTTTGGGGAATTTTGATGAGATAATGAATTCTCAGTATCAATCCCTGGAGGGGATAGATGGGGCCCAGATGGCAAAATTAACCGATATGATACTTAAGGGTCATGACGCGGTGAGGATGGCGGATGAATTTAAAGAAAATGTTCCGGACCTGGGGAACAAGTTGAGGTGGCCAAGCACAGAAGGGTCGGCCTGAAGGATATTGACGAAGATGGCATTTCCCACCTCCTCCAGGCCTTCAACGATAATAAGCAACCTTGAGCTTTCTCCGGAGGCCGGGGAAAACTCACATTAAGTATTCTTTATTCTTTTTTGGGGTGAAAGTTCCCGGATCCCGGAGTCCCGGGTCCAAAATTTTGTATTCTTTAAAGTGATTCATGTCCCGGTCCCCGAGGCCGACCGGTCACTTTCAGAGGTAGTTAATAAAGACTGTCAGAAGGTGGTTGGCCACATCAAGGAGGTGTCGACTCGACAGTTGGTTTCTGACAGGGTGGTCTTCTCGAGGTGCCGCTCAGAGGTACACCTGGCACATTGGAGATAGGGTGCCACATTTCCCATTTATGAGGTATGTAGCCTCGGTCCCTGGGGGACCTATTTTCTTCTTTCTCCTTTCTGGCTCTCTTCTCAAGGCTGATTCTTCCGCTATATATCCTCGTCTTATTCTTCTGACATGGCAGACCTATTCCATCTCCAGGTCTTTTGTAGGGTGGCGCAGGTAGTACCGGCCCCCAGATATTGTATTTTATTAGAACATGATGTAAATAGGGTTAGGGTTAGAAGAAAGTTGTATAAATTGGTAGATCGGCCCATTTCCAAGGGTTGGCAAAATTGATGATTTTTTTGTCCATAGCAATAGCAAAGTAATTTCTCATTTTAGTTACAGAGCTCAATGCTCCATTGTTCTGTTCTCAATAGTTAAATGCTCCCCTGGAGCCGCCATTGTATCACGCACCAGTGCTTGCTGGAAGGAACATTAAT
>MU223533.1:504794-523203 GCA_018584345.1 Thuja plicata | reverse complement strand
ATGTTGTTGGCATTCCTGCTTCTGAGTTAATGGTATTTCATGTTTTAATGTTCTTTATGTCTTTTACTCTGGTATGTTAAAGTAGATTAACGAACTCTTTACTCTCGCTACTGATAAAATGCTAGCTAATGGTTATGTGTTTCTTCGGTATTTAATGTAGTTTATCAGAGTATTATTGATGTTCCAGACATTTCAACATGACTGCAGTTAGATGAAGCGTTTCTAACCCTGCAGGATCTTTTCACTTTATTTTCTAAGTATAGAACACTAGGGAGAACCTCACTCTATCGAATCTCCGGAGAGGATGAGTTGAAGAAACCAGCTCTCCCCCTCGAAAATAGTCACTTCTCCCATCCGAGCCCCGCACCGTCGTGACCCGACACCCAGGTGCTTGAAGGCCCGGAGGATTTATTTCCCCTGGACAACCTTTGCAGGCGGAGTTGGCCGGTTTCCCCGGAACCCGGTGACAACTTATGACTGTTGGCGGACCCAGTCAGCAAAACCCCGTCAACAATTACCAATTAACCAAAATCATAAACAATAAGACAAGAAACAATCCTCAAATGACCGTGCACCAATGAAAGACTAAATATTACAATCCAATCACCACTTGGGAATTATGTTGAAGAAAAAATGTTGATTCCTAAAATTTGGTTGTCTGAAATTATCTAAAAACACTCAAAATCTAGAATCTTTATCTTAATTACTATGAAGTTGAAACTACTCTCAAACATCCTGAAAGTATTACATAAAATGTAACTTAAGTATAAGAAATGAGCAATATGTAACTTATACTTATCTAAGAACCCTCAGAAAACCAACCCAAAACCATAAACATTTGATTTGGCTTCAAAATCTAAATGTAAAAGAAAACCCTGAAGGTAGCTAGAGATGTCGATCCATGATGTGGAGACGCTGATTCTCGACTGTTGAACTTTTGAGAAGAAAAATTCTTAGACCAGTGAATCAGAGACTGATCAATAATTAGAGACATCGATCTGTGTAGACATTGATCTATGCAGAAGTTGATCTATGAACTTCGGTAGAAAATACAAGAATTAAACAATGAAGCCTAAGCCGACTCCAACATATAGGTCCACATCAGGGAGTACCAGAATAAAACATATCGAGGTAATAGTTACTAAATTACATCCAAAATATATAAATGAGTGCATGAAGGAAACTAGTTATACTCAAGAACATAAATGTACAAATACAATACATATACAAGGTGAAGTGAACTCTCAATATACAAGTACCTATAGCTAGAAGAAGTATTTCATCTATACATTGGTCCCCAACAGTTGTAAAGTGCAATGCCACCCTACCATGTGGAACCCACAAGCCCACCCCACCATGCTCATGGAGATAGTAACCCAAACACATACACAAGGTCACCACACACACCAACCAAATGCATGACTCAAGGACAATACAAGGTCTGAGTATAAACACAATGCAAGCACATAAAACAAGTGGATAAAGGTCACTACTCAACTAAAAAAAGTATAATGTGGAAACTCGGGAATTGAGTGTCATCACACGGATCGTGTAAGCCTGTGCGGCTTCGAGCGACCCTTCTCTCATCAAGGATGCTCTGTTGATCCATATCAACATCTGCAAATGGCGAGGCTACACTATACCATATCAATATCCTCAAATGACAGATAGGTACTATGCCATATCAACGTCCATAGACATCCAGACAAGACATACCATATCAACGTCCTCAAACGATGACAAGGTAGTCACATAGTCTTTTATTAAGTTTTATTCTCATTATTTGTTTAAGGTTATCAGTTATTATTAGAGACTCTCACAATGTTATCCTAGAGCCCCTTTGTGCTCCATTCTTCCTTGAAGAGCCACTCCATCTCACTACTCAACACAAGCCAACAAAGGCAAAACTCACAAAAGACTCGCAAGCCCAAAAATCCTAAAATACATCCAAGACTCAATTGGCCTCAAAACAAGAGTGTGGGTCCCACAATATCCCTTCATGGAAAACTCAATGTGTTCATGATATGGTCTCAACCACCAACATCACCCATTCCAATTGCGATAAAAAATCAAGCAAGCAGGTAAAAATCCCAAAGAAGGAAAAGTCATAATAAGTACGCACGACACACTCAACCAAGCACTTTGTCGAGAGCACAGACTCATCCTTGAATTTGGAATTCACAAAGTGAAACCATAGAGTGGTTGTAAACATTGAGAAAAATCCACTCCAATGTTCAGAATATCCCAAACATGCCAAACGACAAAATTGGGTGGCACGCAAAATGAGGCAAACACAAAAAAGGCTAAAATTTAAACATCAAGAAAATGGATGAAATTAAACCCATTTGCCTCTAGGTTATAGCTAACCCAGAGATCCAATAAAAATTCAATTCCAACATCGTGGACAAAAATGCCCAGGCTCATGGTGGAAAAACTCAAACTGAAAACTCAATGTAAACGTACAAACTCAAACAGGTTGTAAAAGTAGAAAGAAATGTGGGGAAATTGCTAACTATCATCCCACTAAGAAAAATAAAACTAGAATTGAAAGAAATAGATAAGTATTGATAAAAAACAAGAGAGCCTTACCTCTCACCAAGTAGGAAACCACAGAAACAACCGAAAGAAAATAAAACCCTCACAGAATTGCGAATGACTCCACAGAAATGGAAGCAATTGTGGAATAGTTCCAACGAGACACTTCCTACAAAGATATGATGCTCGATTCAAACTTGATGAGCATAAATGTGGATTTTCCAATTAAATTTAGAGCAAATCCAAATTTTCACAATAGAGAAAAAGTGAAAAAGGGAGGAAAAATAACTCACTTTTCAATTATAAAGCACTTTTTCCAAAGTGACTTTAAAACAATTTATTTAAATAATTTAAACAAACCAGTAACCCTTTTCACAATTAAATAAATTGATTCCAGATAATTGGAATCCAACTACGGAAAATTAGTCTGTAAATAAAATAAATATTGAAATACCCCAAACGTATTTAAAACTGACATTTTAATTAAATCATTGACAACCGTTGTAGGAACTTCTAAATGCACAGATAGTCACTGGTCAATCACAAATTCATAATGAATCCAGATTTACCAACATGTACAGGAGGGAATAACATCATAATAACAGATACATCATCCACACAAGGATGACATTGGCATAGTATGAAAAATCAAAGTTACTATCTCTTGTGCCACTGTCGACGATATAGACACACTCAAATCTTGTAGCTCAGGCAGAATGTGTCTAGTACCTATTCACTGAAACAAGCAAGCATCAAGTGCAAATGATCACAAAATAAATAGCCGAAGCACATAATATACATGATAACAATTAGCGAAGGAGAGCGATACATCATGTCGATCTCACAAATGAGTAACTACGACTTTGTCTCACTTCACATAAGCCCAAAGGGCATAATGCATAGCAATTGTGCAAACGTAGCAATGAAAATCATATCATTTGAATTAACATTGCATTTTAATTTAAACATTTCATTTAAATACGAAGCATTTTAATAATCCTTTTGCAATAATAAAAGCTTAAATAAGGGAAAGTAAATAACCGAAATATCCAACAGCATATAAGGCACAATATATCAATAAGTCCCATAAAGTCATCCTAATAACATAATCAGTAGTCTCGAATGCAAAATACACCAAATATCATCATAAGACATCATTTCACATCACTAGCATCATCATGTAGATATGATCAAACTGAAACAACATAATCTAACCATCTATCACAACCAGATACTAGCAACCAAAATAATAACTTTCATTGATGCATCTCATCATGCAAATAGTCAAAATAACATAATAAGAGTATATCTAAGATAAAAAAAAACTAGCATGCGACATAATGCAATAACGGGAGGCACTACAAGACCCTTATAATGGACTCCCATTCCAGTCCAAGCATCCTAGACCTTCACAACCCTAGAATCCCCAAACCCTCGTGTGACAGCTTCACAGGAAGAAGATTTGTAGTCATGTTGAGAGGCATAATCCTTTGTGAAAATTTGTGATGTCAGAACTATTTTCAGAGACCCTCCATGGATTTACCAAGGGAGGAACTAACTGATCCATTCACGAATCATCCTATGATATTTTTGGCTTTCGACCGTAGATCTAGTCCTGTGTGAGTGTCATATTTGGCAATCTCCAAGAAAGATGCCCTAATTCCATTGACACCCTATGGTGATGGTAGATCAATCGATGTTGATGAGGATTAAGGGGTGACCTCAGTATCGATGGAAGAGCAAGCCAAGTCAAAGAAATCCTCAGTAGAGTTCTAATTGCGACAATGTGGAAGTGTCATAGTTAAATAAATAGCAAAATTTTAAAAAATAGGAACATGATATTTTATTTAGAAAAAAATGATTACTTTAAAAATCTAACACAATAACACAATCCATTATTGTATAAAAATCTTAATCATTCCTAATATAGCTATTCATCCCTCATGGATGTGTGAATATTAATAGACACAAAAATGTGGATTTATAATTTGCATGAATACACTATAAAATTATAATAGAAAATAGAAAACCCATGCAAGAACAAAA
Source organism: Thuja plicata (assembly GCA_018584345.1). Classification (NCBI taxonomy): domain Eukaryota; kingdom Viridiplantae; phylum Streptophyta; class Pinopsida; order Cupressales; family Cupressaceae; genus Thuja; species Thuja plicata. The sequence continues at coordinate 518,622 of MU223533.1, read as the reverse complement.
AAAAATCATAAGACATTTTTTTGAAATAGAAATTTAAAATTTAATAACTATATAAAAGAACTCAATTTTTTTTATCCCTGCATTCTTGAAAGAGAGGTCACAAGTTCAAAACCCACAAAGTGTAAGGTATGTACGCTTTGTTTTTAGCAAAGTTAGGTGCCTCCCGCAAGGAATAATGATTAGTCCCATATTATTGTCACCATAGAAAAAAATAAAGAATGGAATTTAGAAATTTTAACATCCATGAGGCTAAAGATAGCCTTTGAGATTGATCGACTCACACACTTATTTTTTCACTTCAACCCTTTTCTTGTACAACTTGATAATGAGTGTCTCCAAGTGCTCAATTATCCCCTTGTTGAATAAATCAACCTAAGAATTAGTTGTCAAGATATTAACATAGTTGTCCTTGTTGTCCTTGAAGGCATCACACTCTAAAATGAAATGCCTTTATGTTTCCACCTTTTTAGAAGTACTGAAAATACAATCTTTCTTCCTAAGCTTCTTTTGGTCTTCTCCAATGGATGGTTTCACAACAAAGTTGATAACTGAGAAATAAGAATTTTGTCTCTCCAAGAGATATTGACCCCTATGTATGCTTTTGATTCTCATTAGACCTTTATCCCAAGAAAACTTGTGGAACTTGTCCATAACAAAAGCCTTTATCTTTTTAATATTTGTAGGTGTAACCACCCTAAGTTGGCCTGCTCTGATCAGAGACCCTATTTTTTCTAAGTGTGATCATACCCCTAATTATATCAAGACAATTATTCAATTAATTGGCATAATTCATTTAAATCAAATTTAATTTCCTAGTGATCTTACCGCTAATTTACATTAATTGCTTTAGCCAATTAAATCAAAATAAATAAATACATGGCTAAAGTAATTAATTAAAATGAATTAAATAAATTCCCTAATTACAACTCCTCACTTGCAAAATGGAAAGTCAATCCATCAGCCAATGAGAGTTAAATCACTTGGATCACCTCACATGGATCACCAAGGGCTCAATCTCCACCTCTCTTCACAAATCAATCCTGACCTCTCATTCCTCAAATTCTTCTATAAAAGGAATGAATTTTGAGCTCAATGGGCCCCTAATTTTTAGAATTCATTTGCATCCTTATGCTACCCATAATCTTTAGAATTTTAAAGTACTCTTATGCCACTATGGTTTCCAACATTCTAAGTGCATTCTTAGTTCATATTTGCATAGTAATTACATAATTTTTCATTGGGGAACTCTAAAATGAAATTTGTTTGAGAATTTAGCTTGCATTCTTTAAATCTTCCATTCTAAGCATGAATGTATCACTGATTTATGCATAATATGAGGGCAAATTATAGCACATTTCATACTCTTCTTAGATAGGGAGCAATATGTTAATTTAGTGATGTAAATGTGCTTTTCCTTTGTTATTTCATGTTTATCTCACTAATGTAATGATATATTGAAGTGTTGTGTTTCAGCTTGCAAGTCCAAAAAATACACACATTTCTGGCGCCCACCGTGGGGCAAATCCTCAGATTTCTCCTCATTTTAACTTCTTTTTGGCTAATTTGTGTTCTCTTTTTTCAGGTTCAGAGTTGCCTTTAGTTTCCAAAGCTCTCATGCAGGAAAGATCATCACATTCAGGAAATAGTATCGCATCCCATATTTCTGTCATCGCATCCAGTAGATCCTGAATCACATCCTCGCATTAGGTAAATCCTGTATCGCCTTTAGTGCAAAAGCTCACATTCAGGAAAGGTAATTGCATGCAGGAATTCTTAGATTGCATCTCGTAAAGGCAGTAACATTTGGTTGGTTGAATTGCAAATTTAAATTCTAACCACTAATCTTCTAACCATGCATGTTTCCGTGCTTTGAACAACCTAATATTTGTTTGCAGGTTGCTGTCAGAGACTTGTTTTTGTGAAAAAGTTGGAAAGAAATTAGTAACTTGTGGGTTGCAGGTTGTCAAATCGCTCAACTTGACTTCTATTTTGTTATTCTTTCACACTTAAGAACATTTCTATCATTTGATAAATTGACCAGAGGATTATGCTCTTTTCCTTTAAGGAAAATCAGAAACTCAAAAGTCAATTTAAAACTTGATGAGAATTTGAGGAAATGAACAAAGAAAACAAATTTTCTAAAGTTTGAGAGTAATTGAACAAGCTATTCATTATGATTGTGGGAAAATTGAACAATCAAATTGTCTAATTTTTGGATAGTAATTGACAAGCAAAGCACTAAATTTGTGGGAAAATGAAAAAAGCTCAAATTGTCTAATTTTGGGAAAGTAATTGAAAAAGAAAATCATCTTAAATTAGGGAAATTGAACAAGACAAAATTTGCTTTCATATTCTTTTTTCTTTCTTATAATAGGAATTCAAAATTCAAACTTAAACACAATATTTAGTCTCACTAGAGGATTTTCTCTTTTTCCCAAGTTGGAAGAATCAAAGACTCGACATGGGGGATTGAGTTTTGAGTTACAAAGTTTGAGGAAATAAACATGCTTGGTGTGCTTGTGGGAGAAAATGACATGGAATAGGACAGTATGCTCTTCTTCTTTTAAAGAATCAGAAATCTAGACTCCTAAGTCGCCAATCCTTTGCATTTGCTTTCAAAACATTAGAGGGCCTTCCGGTTGAGGAAAAATCTCCCGGGACGACCCAAGTGAGGACAGGTTTATGCCAACCCTTCCAACTCACTATAATCAATATGTCTCCTTGTAGGCCAAAGCCTCAGAAGATGTAGTCAGTTTTTTTCTTGGAATTTTGACATCATTCTTTGAACATGCTTGAGTGTGTGTAGAGCAGAGCCGCTTGAATCTTTCTTGTGAGACTACACACATTTGAACGCCTCAAATTTTCCTTGTGCAATTCTATGGGGGACGATTGCGAACGGATGCCCAAAATTAAACAACACTTGTAGTCAAACTACCCAGTTTATCTCCAAAAGGGTGATAATCTTTGTGTAAGGCAAATAGTAATTTCTCCAAGATACTTGTCATTTCATGCCCTCACTTGCATTTGGAGCCGACTAATATGACATCATGATTGGAGCCATTGCGTGCTTGGTGATGGTCGTATTATGATTAGCATGTGAGTGTGTACCTGAGTCTATGAGAAAATATTTTCACTCTATGCCTAGAATATAGGGAATAGGGAAGTGTTTGTGTCACCTTAACAAAGAAACATTGCTTGATGTGTCCTAAAAGATCACTAAAAATATAATATCCTTTAAACAAACAATAAATTTCATTCCTTGACATACATGTTGTTTAAAACTCTCTATAAAGTCTCATACAAACTTTGCTATCAGAACAAATTTCACGTACTTCAAGACAAAACTGAAAAAACTTGAAAAACCATCAGAGGCTCACTTTTGGTCTCTCGTAGGTCACATCTGGTTTCATTAGCTCGCATCCAGGGAACTTGATCACTTTTGGTCATTCCTAGCTCGCATGCAGGAAAATTTCTCAAATGCATAATTTTAAAGCTCGCATCTGGCTTACATAAGCTCGCATCTTGTAAATCAAAACTCACATTTAGGGAGTTGCATCTGGGACACTAGATACTTTCACATGTGTCACTTAGAGAAACTTAGTATTTATGGATACCCTTTTTTCTCTTTAGTCTAGTCTTGGTTCTCTTGCTAGTCTGCCTGTCGCTATTTCACAATTTTCTTAGAAGTCTACCTTGCATGTCCTTTTGGATTCTGACAATTGGTCTTGAAATGTGTGGTCTTTTCACTTATTAAAACCTCTTGATTCCTAGCTCATTATCAGGGCATTCTAACCCTCTGACACTGGATTCATTCACTCACAACAAACACAAACAATATTTTACTTCTTGGACACACTTACTCGGACAATTTGAAATCCTCTTTGACACTATTTGAAAACCTTTGACGAAGTTGAGACCCAACTTTCATGGTTAAAACAAGATGCAATCAATACTTTGTTGACAAATCAGAGATACCTCCTAGATTAGTTTTACCAAGGAGAGAAATCTTGCAATCCCTTCTTCAATCAAGACTCACCTGCAATGGAAGCTCCTCATCAAGGATGGAGTGCATCTTTTGAAGAATACAACAATGAACAAGACCAAAATGAATGAGAAAGTAGTCACGAAGAAAAAAATAGTGGCCTTCCTTTGTTTGACTCGGATAGTGATGAAGACATATTCGAAGAAGAGTATAACAAGCTCAAACAAAGTAGAAAATTCCAAAGAACCTTGGAAAATATTATTGGTGAAGACAAGGAGAAATATTTCCTACACCTAGCCTCTCTTGGGGTAAGAATTCCCAAAGACTATGATGTTGAGAGACTAAAGGATAGAGAAGTACCAACACCTATTTCTATTCTCACCAAATAATTTACCTTAATGCAATCCAAACTTGCGACACTCAAGCAAGAAAAGGTCAAACCAACAAAAAAATACTCTTTGGAACACATGTGTCCATTTCCTTTTGACAAGAGTATCAACATGGTTCTGTTTCCTCCTAACATGGAAAGATCCAAATACAACAAGTACATGGGAGAAACTGATCCACATGACAATGATAGAGAATTTTGTGCTCTAAGTATTGAGTACATGCATGAACCTACCTATCTAATGAGGATATTTCCATGAAGTCTAGGCGAAAATGCTATGGAGTGGTTCTCCAAACTCACACCAAGTGTCCAGTCTTTTGAGGAGTTAATACAAATATTTTTCCAACATTACTCCTACAATATACAACATAATGTAACCATGATGGATCTTTGCAACACAAAACAAAGAATAGGTGAATCTTTTACACACTTTTTACAAAGGTGGAGGAGAATCTTTGCAAGGTACTCAAGATCAATACCCGAATCAGAAAAGATGGAAATCTTTATTAATAACTTGGTACCTGAAATGAACTATGCTTTGCAAATGCAAGACTCACCAAGTTTTTATAGAATGATAAAAAATGCTATCCATGCTAAAGACGTCATGGTCAAAAAAGGAGAAATCACACTCCAAAGTGATAAAAAATCTAACTAAAAAAAAAACTAAATGGTGGAAAAAGAATAAGAATGTTGTTAGTGATGGAGTGGTAGAAGCATCCAATTCAAATCCTAAATCAGCGGTGTTCAATCTAACTAACAACTTACAAGAAAACAAAGAAGCTAAGGTAACAACCACAATACCAATAGCAAACAATGAGAACAACAAGAGTAAACCATGGACTAAACCTCAAAGAACATTTACTCCATTGGGAGAACCTATTGAGACAGTTTTGAAGACACTCTTGGATAAAAAAGTCCTCATGATACCCGATTCAAAACCTTGGGAACTGAAAGTTAAACTAAGATGGTGGAATGACAATGCCTATTGTGTCTTTCATAAGAACAAAGGACATAAAACTAATGACTGTGTTAAGCTCAAACATGTTATACAAGACCTTATTGAAGGAGGAAAAATCAAGGTGGAAGGACATACCACTAACGAAGATCATACAAAATTAAAAAAACCCTTCCCTAACTAAGAAAAAGGGAAAGCTTCTAAAGGAAAAGGAAACAAAGTGAATTACACATACTCCCATAATGAAAATGTGATCAACATGTTGGACATTAAATGTGAATCAATCAATGTGATCGCTATTAAAGGTGCTAAAGACACATCAACGCAATCAAACACACTGACTCAAAGCCAATCACAAGTCACGATCAAAGGAGCTAACTCCTCATCTAAGCAAGCAACATCCTTTAAAGTACTTGTTGTCAAAATTCCCAAACCATCATCAAAAAGACAAATAGTTACTATACCATCTGCAAACTATAACTTGGTAGACCAACTGCAAAGGAACTCAACTCAAATTTATATATTTGAGTTACTAAAGACCTCTTCAGTGCATAGGGAAGTTCTTGAAAAATCCCTAAATTCTGCAAATGTTCCAAAAGACATTGATGTAGACAAGTTTCAGACAATGGTCAATCATATTTCAGCTCCACATTACCTCTCCTTTTTAGAAGACAACAAATCCTTGACTCATCCGCATAACCAACCCCTTCACATTGAAGTCTTGATTCACAAATCCCATGTCAAACGTGTATTGATAGATGGAGGCGCAAATTTGAACATATGTACTCTCAATTTAATCAAGAAATTGGGTCTTCAGAACAAACCATTGATTCACGGAGTAAGATAACTATCAAGGCTTGCGATGAAGAAGAAAGATCATCTAAAGGGCTCATTATTCTACCAATCAGAATAGGATCAATTGAACAAAATGTGATCTGTCAAGTTCTCAATCTACCATTGGCCTATAACATTTTACTAGGGAGACCTTGGATACATCAAATGCAAGCCATTACATATACTTATTACCAATGCATCAAATTCCCACATAATAGGGTGGAAGTGACAATTCCTGCGGATTCAAGCTACACTTGCAACAATGTTAAAAAAAATAGTATGGTTCCTCACAATAAGGAATTCCCAAAAGAATTTGTACCTAAAACCTCTAAAGACATGGTGATGAGAATCTTTGGAAAGACACTAAAACCTGAAGAAACTAGTATAGGGGAATACAAACTAGATATGACGTCATTATTGTCTAACATTGTTGTGTATCCAAGATCTTATGGGAAACCTTCCTCATCTTTCAAAACTACTGCACCAAAAGAACAAGACATTCACAAACCAACTGGTATGGTTAGAGCCTCTACTTCTCAAGAGAATGAAAAAGAAGATAAAGCAGTCTTGGCTTGGCTCTATAAGGGAGAACATAGAGAAAATGAGGTAAAACATGTGGAGATATCCCCAGAAAAGTATGGTAAAGGATATGACCTTCTCAAATAGATGGGATATAAAGGGAAGGGACCTTTAGGAGATAAAGGGAAAAGACTTTTCGAACCTATACACATCGAATTCATAAACACCAAAGACAAAAAATGATTAGGTTTCAATAATAAATCAGAAAAATCTACTTCTAGAGATGGTCCAATCTTCGATGAAGGAAGTGATGATGAAGAAGAAGAAACAACATTGGAACCATGGACACATGAAAGATTATTACACATTGGTACTGAGTATCCAAAATATCAAGGAGAAAGATATGTACCTACTTTTGTAGCACAAAAAGAGCATCATGCTCCTTTGTTGGCACAAGATGATGTCCAAGAAGTAGAGGAAATGACAAAAGGCTCTCCAGAAGTCCCACAGATAGAAGAAAGTCCTAAATAAATACCCCAACAACAAGATATACATCCTAACTGGGGGGAAATTAGTCACAATTTCACATTTCCTAGACTTACCACACTTTTATCTACAAGTGGCTAATAGGGTACATCAGGTAACTATTGCTGAGTTTCTAAACATATCTGATGACGAAATAACTGATTCACATGATTATGAAAGGGATAACCTATCTGATGCTACCATGGACATTGAGGTAGATGTGATTCACAAATTTGCATCTCTATTGGAGAGAGGAGAGAGTTATAACACTTCTCCTAACACTACTGTTGTCCCAGAATCAGATGAGATACCACTACCCATGATTGTTGATGGAGATACCAGTGCTTTGCTAGGTCTAGAGGACATTCAAAGGATACAAGTTATGAGTTTCAATTTGATGAGAGAAGAAGAAGAAAGCTTAGTTGATGAGTCGCTAGAGGTATGTCTGCATATTACTAACAATGACCCTATTAATGACGATTTGACTCTTAATGATCTAAACATTGTAGAAGATGACTTAACAGAACATGTCTTGTCAGTTAATAGTCTTGACGTTGACGCGATGTTGTCCTTACCAAACTCTGAATCATTATCCTTGGTAAACCCTGACCTAATTGATTGGACCAATTCAGATCCTACTCCTATCATGAACTTTCCCAATGACTACACTTTGGCTTGTTATCTAAATGCTTGTGAACCTTATCCTTCTTCCACCAATGCAAGGAGCGTGAACATGACAGAGGAGGGTATCAAGTTTCTTAGTCACAAATTGAAAAATAAAAAGAAGAAAAGAACTGATGGTGAAAACCACAATGTGGCAGTATCATATTCTAAAATAGTAAAAATAAAAGACATATCTGATGGTGAAAACCTCTCAGAGGCACCACAAGATGAGATTCTTGATATCCTCCCTGAACACTTTCAAGAAAGATCTTCAGTTCTGATAAAACCTACACAACTAGTTAACTTGGGAATGACATAAGCTCCTCAATTTGTTCACCTGACACAATACTTATCAGAAGAAGAAAAGATACAATTCACTGAATTCCTCAAAGAGAAGAAGATAAACTTTGCATGTCTTACACTGATATGCCTGGACTTGATCTTGAATTAATAATGCATCACTTATCTATAGCTCCTGGAATCAAACCCGTGAAACAAAAATTAAGGAAGATGCATCCACATGTGGCCTTATTAGTAAAAGCAGAGTTGCAAAAACTATTAAAAGCTGGATTCATAAGAGTCATAGCTTATGCAGGATGTATTTCTAATGTTATGCACAGAATTTAGAGACCTCAACAAAACTTTTCCTAAAGATGATTTTCCACTGCCAAACATTGATATGATTATAGATCTCACAACGGGATATCAGATGTATTCTCTTATGGATGGATTCTCAGGCTATAACCAAATTAAAATTGCTCCTAAGGACCAAGAAAAGATAGCATTTAGATGTGCATGGGGAACATTTTTCTGGAACGTCATGCCATCTAGACTAAAGAATGCTAGCGCTACATACCAAAGAGCTATGACAACAATCTTCCACGATATGATACACAAAAATATGGAGGACTATGTGGCTGATACATTAGCCAAGTCAAAAATAAGAACAACTCACATTGAAGACTTGAGAAATATACTAGATCGCATGGAGCAATTTCAACTCAGACTTAATCCAAATAAATGTGCATTTGGAGTCCAATCAGGGAAACTCTTAGGGTTTATTGTATTAGCTAAAGGAATTGAGGTGGACCCCGAAAAGGTAAAAGCTATACTAGAAATGTCACCTCCTCGCAATATCATTCAAATGAGGATGCTTCAAGGAAGACTTCAATCCATTAGGAGATTTATGTCACAACTAGCAAATAGAGTGCAACCTTTCACAAAAATGCATAAAAGTGTTACTTTCAAATGGGATGAGCATTGTGAAATTTTTTTCAAAGAGTTAAAAGATTACTTGGCTACTCCTATTCTCATGGAACCTGTTCATGGAAAACCACTACTCCTCTATATCTCAGCTACGACTACATCACTTGGAGTATTGCTAGCACATGCGAATGAAAACAAAAAGGAAAGAGCGATCTACTATATCAGTAGGACCTTAGTGTCTTATGAACTCAATTATAGTATCAATGAAAAATATTTCTTAGCGGTTGTCTTTGCATCTTAGAAATTGAGACACTACATGCTCTCGCATACAATGAAACTTATTGCAAAAATAAATCCTCTCAAATATCTCGAGTAAAACAATATTGACAGGAAGACTAGCAAAATAGGTCTTAATTCTTAGTGAATTTGATATTGAGTATGTGGACACAAGGGCTATCAAAGGACAAGTCCTAGTAGATCAATTAGCTGATTCACCATTGCAAGATGATACACCTTTGATAATTGAATTTCCAGATGAAACAATCATGCACTTAACTGAATATCCATGGAAGATGTATTTTGATGGTTCTTTCACACAACAAGGATCTAGAGAAGGGGTTCTATTTATCACTCCTAAAGGCTACAAGATACCCAAGGAATATAAACTGATGTTTCCATGCACGAATAACATCTCAGAATATGAAGCATTGGTAAATGGACTCAAGCTTGCTATGGAATGGAAAATTGTAGAGTTACATGTGTATGGTGATTCTCAGCTCATTATCAACCAAGTAAATGGATATTATCAGACAAAAGATGAGAAAATAATGCCTTACAAACAATTGGTTGAAGATTTGAAAAAGTACTTTGTCTTTGTCACATTCCAACAAATATCAAGAATGGAAAATAAAGTTGCAAATGATATGGCTATGCTAGCATCTATGTTAAAACTGGAAGAACGCTAATTATGATATGACTTATGGGTGGAAGAATTATCCTTTCCAACCTTTGATACACCTGAATCCTAGGTGATTTGTGCATTAAATGCCCAAGACCAATCCTGATATGCCAAAATAATTGCTTATCTTATAGATCAAACCATACCTAATGGCCTATCAAGAAATGAAAAATGAGCTAATTAGGATAGCATCGTGTTATGTCCTCATCACTACTAACTTATATAGATGAGGTCTTGATGATACACTTCTTAGGTGTTTAGAACAAGAAGAGTATGACTGCGCATTGATAGAGGTTCACGAAGGTGTATGTGGATCACACTCGACTGACTTTTTATTAGCTAAGAAACTATTAAGAGTTGGCTACTACTGGCCCACAATGGAAAAAGATGTTCAATTTTCTAAACATATCACAAATGTCAAACACATGGAAACCTTATCCATGCTCCAGCCAGAGAACTCATACCTTTTATAGCACATTGGCCATTTCAACAATGGGCCTTTGATCTTGTTGGACAAATCTATCCTAATTCTTCAAGTGGACACAAGCACATCATTACGACCACTGAGTATTTCACTAAGTAGGTCAAGGTCGTGCCTCTAATCAAATCCATTGGAAAACAATTTGCTATGTTCATCTTGAACTACATCATTTTTAGGTATGGGATACCCTCTTCTATTGTAACTAACAATGGGGGTCAGTTCAAAAACCAAGCATCGAGGACCTTTGTACATAGTTTCATATCACTCAACATTTTTCTTCAATCTATTATCCTCAAGGTAATGGACAAGCTGAGGCTTCAAACAAAAACATTCTAAAAATCTTACATAGAACTGTGAGTAAGTCTGGCATAGACTGAAATTTGAAACTAAATCCAGCATTATAGGCCTACAGAACAAGTATCCAAACACAAAAAAGAGCCACACCATTTTCTCTAGTCTATGGTGCAAAAGCAATGCTACCCATTGAAGTAGAAATTTCATCTTTGCAAGTATCTCTCCAAGGTCTTGTTACAGATGAACAATACCACATTGATAGGGTTCATGCACTAGAAATACTTGATGAGCACAAGAAACAAGCGTTTGATCATCTCAAACTGTACCAGAAATGAATGTCAAAAGGGTACAATAAGAAGGTAAAGCCATGACAATTTCAAGTGGGGGATCTCATTCTCAAAGAGAATCCTAAAAACCAGCCAAATAGAGAACAAAAAGGAAAGTATGAACCCAACTGGCTGGGGCCTTATGTTATTACTGCAACTTTAGGGACTGTAGCTTATCAAGTTAACTACACCTAAGGGAGATGTTCTTCCTGATCTAATTAATACTCTACATTTGAAGTGTTTCTATGCTTGACATTTGGCTGATGGAGCCCGTGCAGTGAAAAGTTCTTAGAAAATACTTAAAAAATTAAAAAATTGATCCTGAAGAAATCCAAAAACAACGGAAAAAGTCTTGAAAAAAGGTATCCTTGGTGAAAAACTGGAAAACAGGCACCTTGATACTAACAAAAAAATAAAAAAATAAAAAAGAACAAAAAAATTGAAAAAGAGAAAAGTGCCTCAGCGAAAACCAGGCAACCAGGCGTCTTGGTAGCAAAAATAAAAAGCTTTGCCGAGTGGTGAAAATCTAGCAAACAGGTGTCACTTGTACTTTGTGCTCCATCTATCAATGCATTGCTGATACTAATCCTTCATGATCACACCTGTGCTATTGGTTGACTTTGATTCCTTACAAATGTCATATCCTTTCCTGGGATTTGTCTACATTTGCATCCTCAAAATAGTCATTCTACATTGGGGGCATCTTTTCTAGCATGTTCGGTCTGCGTCTGCTAGGTTGTCCTAGGTTCCTGTCTAGGATGGTTTGCCTCTCACAATAGTATTTCTTAATACTTGCATCAAAATGTCACTATCACAAACAAGGGTCTTTCTTAAACACCACCTACCTGTAATAGACATGATACTAGTGTTTCTCAACACTTTAATCACTAGTGTTTCTTAATACTTTAACCAAACAGTGTTCCTAAACACTTCATTGGATTGCAATTGCTGACAGAGTTAATCTCATATACTCAAACACGAAAACATATGGCGTGATTCCAAATTCTGATTGACGATTCTCTACTGTGCTTGAAAAATAAATCAACGGTATTTCTCAATACTACTTAAACACATATAGATTGATCTTGGTTTCATTATGACTCTTTTATGTTCCCATGATGTTTCAAACTAGGGGCATGTAAGCAATTATGAATTTTCTTTGATTGACTATCAATTGGTGATTTTTATGTCTTCTGAGTTACTCCATGATGTATATTCAAAGACAAAGAGTCGCAAGGACAGGGGGCATAATATTTTCTTGGTTTTCTGCGTATGGTGATTGTTTCAATGATCCTATAAATTTCACCTAACTTGGATGTTTATGGTAAGATCTGCCAACATGAGTGGATAGCTGCATATATCTCGATCCTTGTTATGTGTAAACTACGACGAGGTTGAAATAATTTCCTTGTCTGTTTCTACATCATATTTTAAGTAAGGTGTATGATACATTATTTACCCAAGGATATGAATATTGAAGGTCATTGTGGGTCACATATCTTACATTACACACGAGTAGAAGATGATTCTTAAAAGAAAAAAGGAGATAACTGACTAGTTATCCTGGCCTCTATGCCTTGATGCTCAAGTTTATTTTCAACATTGCATCCAATACACTTAGTATTCATACTTTCATGATACTTTATGGGTATTAGTGACAGTTGTACTATCCGATGGTGTCTGTTACAAAAATACCCAATGATGATAAAAATGCCACAACGTATACAAATCAGTGACAGTCCTAAGAGTCAGGATGTAGGTGCATTTACAGATTGCATGATTCATTTGTAAGAACAAGATAAGGACTTGAGCTCAAAATGATTTCCTGGTCAATCCGAAATCTAAGTTAACTACATAATCTATATTACTGATATCAAGGTCGTTGCATATCCATGACATACATTCTGCATTCATAAATGAGAAAGAGAAAATACAAAAACAAAGCATTCAAGAATTGCATTTCTTTTACATCATAAGTGCATCTATACATATATTTTCATAAAGAAAACCTCAAAAACATACATCTGCTTATTCATCTAGAATCATTCATAACACATTTATATATTAGTAATAAATCAAAGAGCATAAATGATGTCATCACATGAATCTATTCTAACTCGTCAAAAGACCAAGTACATAATCACATGTGCATCATTCTAAACATCTATCAAAAAGAGAGAACCCATGAACATACCAAGATCATAAACAACTATCTCAGATATATAAATGATGGAATAGATTAAAAATGTGGAACTATCTACAAAAGAGTTTCACTATGATCACGATGAAACATATATACATGTATAAAAGTTTGCAGTACAATTGATGATCTCAGAAGGATCAATATACAAAATGTCTCAAATGTAAAAAAGAACAGTATCAAGTCTAACTGTCACCCTCTCCTTGGTTTGGAGGAGGAGGAGGTGGTGCAGGATGAGCTGGTGGAGGCATCACTGTTAGAGTAATTTAGCAATTGCTCTTTAGTGCTTAAGTTTCACTTAGGCAGTTTTAGGAAAGTTTCTATTTCCTTGCAGTTGCCCGTTTAGGGTTTCGACATCCTTTATAAGGACTGTCTTCTTTGTATTTCATAAGGGGTTTTGTAAATCATTTCATTGTTGAATAGAGAACATATTTTTCTGTCAACATGTGTTTGCATTCTCTGGCCTATCGGCCGCCATAGCTTCGGATCCTTCTCTC
>MU223533.1:478519-491262 GCA_018584345.1 Thuja plicata | reverse complement strand
GTTAGGGTCTGAGAGCAGCCCTAAGAGACTCAAGGGTGAGTCTAGAGAGTCCTGAATTGAATAGGATTCCTGGTGAGATTCCTAGAAGAGAGTAGGAATTTCAGAGAGTAAGGTGACCTCCCCATCATTCCCTAAGTGTGATAATACCCCTAATTATGCCAAGCCAATTCTTCAATTAATTGGCATAATTCATTTAAATCAAATTTAATTTCCTAGTGATCTTATCACTAATTTACATTAATTGCTTTAGCCAATTAAATAAAAAGAAATAATACATGGATAAAGTAATTAATTAAAAGGAATTAAATAAATTCCCTAATTACAACTCCTCACTTGCAAAATGGAAAGTCAATCCATTAACCAATGAGAGTTAAATCACTTGGATCACCAAGGGTTCAATCTCACCTCTCTTCACAAATCAATCCTAACCTCTCATTCCTCAAATTCTTCTATAAAAAGAATGAATTTTGAGCTCAATGGGCCCCTAATTTTTAGAATTCATTTGCATTCTTATGTTGCCCATAATCTTTAGAATTTTAAAGTACTCTTATGTTGCTCTGATTTCTAACATTCTCAGTGCATTCTTAGTTCATATTTGCAGTCATTACATAATCTTTCATTTGGGAACTCTAAAATGAACTTTGTTTGAGCATTTAACTTGCATTCTTTAAATCTTCCATTCTAAGCATGAATGTGTCACTAATTTATGAATAATCTGTAACATATTTCATACTCTTCTTAGATAGGGAGCAATATGTTAATTTTATTGATGTATATGTGCTTTTCCTTTGTTATTTCATGTTTATTTCACTAATGCAATGACATATTGAAGTGTTGTGTTGCAACTTGCAGGTCCACAAAATACACACACAGTGGGGCACAGATTTAGGTAAATACCCCATTTACTAAACCAGTTGTTGTTTTTTCTCATCCAAGTCTCTTTTCTTTTGCACAATATGTCATTGAACACAACCTTAGGCCATCTACTCTCCTCCATTTACTCAATTCTTTTTAAATATCTTATGAGCCTCACCTTGGCAATTGCTTCAATAGAGGAAACCCCCACCTCACTCAACATGATATCATAAGGGGCTGGACTTTTAATTTTGAACTTGTTTGTAATCAAACATTGTTGGATAGGTGAAAATGGGCACCCTTGCTTGACACCTATATAAACCAAAAAGGGTAGGTGAAAATGAACACCCTTGCTTGACACCTATATCACTTCTAAAACTTTCAAAGATGCCATCTTAAGTTATGATTTTGACTTTAACCTCATCGTACAACCTATGAACTAGTGCTTTAAGATGTAAAGTAACCCCAAGTTCCTCCAACTTGTGCCAAAACTTATCTTTAGGGACCGTGTCAAAAGCTTTTTTGAAATCTACATAGCAACAAAATGCTTCTTCCTTTTTCTCCCAAACTTTTTCAATGATGTGCTTTTAGGCATACCGTGATCAACCATGAAATGCTTAGGTATGAAACTAGCTTATCTTTTAGCACGTTTATTTATTTATTCTATCCATATACTAATTCTATTTTCTAGCGTACTTCCAAATAACTTTGCAAACAAAATATTTATCATAAAGGTTCAATAATTAGAAGGATTGTTGACATCACCATTCTTGAAAAGAGGAATTGTAAGACTAGTTGTCCAATCTAAAGGGAACCCCTATAGAGTGATGTTGTTGAAGGTCTTTGTAATGTGAGATGCAAAAGTTTGCATACCCCACTTTAGATACTTTGCTTGAAGATCAACAAGGTCTTTTGTTTTACCAACACCTAATTTCTTGATACCCATCTCAAAGGGGGGATTGTCAACCTTAGAATCCTACTCATAAAGTTGCCTTGCATAATCAAACCATTGAGAAGCCATAATATTATTTTCCATTTTCTTTTTTCTCCATTGCAACTCTCCACAAAATAACTTGGGGCCATTATTCCCAAAAAAGATTAGCTTTTCCCGTCTTGCGATCATGAAATCAGCGTTTTTCTTTCTTAAAATCTGGCTGTAAGCTTTGATGTTAATCCTGTCCTTGTTTGACTCTTTCAAAGTTCTCCTTGCCTCTTTGCATTCTTAATAAAACCAAGCATTAACTAGAAAGCAATTTGTTTTAGATTTCTTAATTTTTGCCCTTTTGCACTCAACAAGTACACTTTGAATCAAATTTGTTAGTGTGACTATGAAATCCATGCAACGAAATTTTCTCCCTCTTAAAAAGTTTCTCAAGCACTAACTTGAAATTTTTACAATTTTTGTGTCAAAAAAATTCTGCCCTTTGATGAAGATTGCTTATTACACTAAGTTTTCATCCCACTTTGCTTTTTTTTGGTCCATGAGATGCTTAGATAAATATATAGACCAAAAAACAGATGATTGATATTGTGAACTACAAAAGCTCATTTCCTTTCCATAACTTTCATTTATAACATAGAAAAAAGTACAACAGAATTCAAAGTGTGTAAGGTACACCACACTCGACTACAATCAAGCAAATATTCCATAATAACTTAAATAATAATATATTAAGATGGAAGAGTGCAATCAAACAAAAATATTATTCATTGAATGAAATACCCTAAAACAAACAGGACTTTATTCAGAGTTTGAGTGTTATTACTATTGACAATTTAGGAGAGGGATGAATAAATAATGTGAAGTTGCATACATTGACGTACAACCAAGCTGAAATTTTGATAACCTTTAAATTATGGGTCATATGGAAGCTACAAGAACACAAGGCATCTGGAAGTTACACAAACTCTTACCAGTTCATTTGCGATACTATATGCACTTCAGCACTGGGCATAGAGTGGGAAGAATCATCATTTTTGTTTCTCAAAAGAACAGACTCCAATCTGATTCTAGTATAGATTTATGGTATATCATTTTTTCTGCCAGAATATACCACAACTTACAGATAGCCCACCAGATCTGCATATGTCTTCTATGCATAACATAACCAGTGGAATAAATTTTATGTTCAGYGAGTTTTTATAATCAAATTCAAAACGTCTTACMCAATCGTAGTTTCCTTCATTAATTTCATTTTAGCCGATGATTCACCAAACATTTCAATCCCTTGACCAGCCCCCAAAATGTATAAAAAGTACGTGCCATTCAAGTACATTGTAATGTATAGTCTAACTCTTTACACACTTGTTTCTAGAAGCAGTGTTCAAACCACCATAAATGTCTCAGGTTTATTACACACAAGACTTAGTCGAACATCATGACTCCGCTCATTAACATTATCCCGTGACATTTCTTTAAAAAAATTGGTATTACCTTGTGAACTATTACTTCTCTTATTAGCACGATCTAGTGATTTTCCTTTACAGCAATTCAGACTATCATGTGGACTACTAATACTCTTATTAGCATGATCTAGTGACTTTTCTTTAAAGCAATTGGGATTACTTGTTTCTACATGATGGTTCTGTCCCTGTCCATTTTTCGTCACAGAAAGGAAAGCATGATCACTGTTGGTTGGAATGCTTTCGTCATCCAAATTAAAAGATGGTAGTAAACAAGATTCACCTCTTGATAGAGCTTCCCACTGCTTTATCTTACTCAGAACTGGAGACAATGGCACCCCATTAGCTATAGGGACCTCACATACTTCATTTTGTGACATACTCTGCAGAACTTTGGAATTTCTTTTAAGAGTTCCTCTATTTCCTTTGCCGCTTCCAATGGGTGTGCTGAAACAAGGATGAGAAGGAAGTCTTCTACTATGATGAAAAACATTATCACCCTCTCTTGATTCAGGATGCCATGCTGAGGGTTCTGTTTTAATCTCATTCAAGAAGCCAACCTTTCTCCTTGTGAGCAATGAAGGACTCTCCTTTCTTTCGGATGGTTTACCTTCTTCAAAGAGATTACTATGGTGAGCAGGCTGCAATTGATGTGTCTTGCTAGATGTGGGAGATTGACTGAGTTCAAGATCCAAATTGGCATGCCAAATTTCTCCAGTGTTTTCAAAATTATTGAATGGATTGCAATCTTTGTTAAAAGAAGTTTTTCTGTTACATTTTTCCACATCCACAAATCCTTGATGGCTACATTTCATGTTTATAGATTTGTCAACATGATTGATGCTCGAACTCAAAGAATCTGCATCACATACAATGCTTATTTCCTGAATTCCATTTTCTCGGAAAGACATAGAACCATATAAACTTTTCATTGGATCTCCATCGCTATTGATAGATGCGTTGTACTTATTCCCTGTAATTACATAAAGAACCCATTAATGAATGTTATATAAAATGCCAACTGTATATCTAAGAATTCAGAAATTGTTGTAAACAGAATAAATGGATGCGTGCCTTTGTTATAAACAGAATCAATGGATGCATGCTTATCATTATCATAATCAATGGATGCATGCCTAAGATAATTTTACAGGGATTTTGATTGAACAAGCAGAAATTTGAACTTGGCATCTTCCAGGTTCAGCTAAATGAATTTGAACTATTCTTTTTTCCCAAATAAAAAAATCTTGACTTTTGTTCCAGGAAAGAAGCTACATCATGTATATGCACATAATTTCTAACAGATTTTGATGTTTTCTTGAATTTGGAAACTGGCAAAGATTATATCAACACAAATATATTAGTGGTTTCAAAGATTTTGCTTTTCTCTTGCTTTGATTATTTATTTATTTCTTCTCATTTTAGGGATTTAAACCTTTCTTAGGGTTTTGTGGCAGGAGAAATAGGTTATTACTTCAAATATGCCCATCAAATTTTCATTTTTTGTCAAAGGTTTGGGGACAGAAATATCTGAAAAAATGGAGAAAGCATGGGTAACAACAGACTCTGATCATCTTCTTCTCATAGTTGATCATTGCATAAGAGCTTTTTGAGCCAAGAGGACTTTTTGACTTCCTGACAAGCAATGGGAATGACCCGCATCTACTCAATAATGTAGCTTATGTTTCTACTCAAGAGTGTAGCTACTGTTAGTGCCAGTTGTATAAAGCTTGCAAGCGACATATTGACAGTTAACACACCAAGAGAGATCACTCAAAAAATCACATTTCAGCCCCTCAAAAGATCATATTTTCAGCCCAATTCTAATTTAGGAGCATTTCTGCCTGAGATTTATGGAGCCATTGAAGCTGCACAATAAGTGAAGCAGCAAAAGTTTAGGACATTATTGATGAAGTATGTTCTAATTTTTTTAATCTCTAAGACAAATGCTTCAGTTTGTTGCCTAAAGCACTTATGACCCAGATGAACCTGTTCCTACAGATTTAACACACAATTCTGGATCCTCTGATCCTGTGACTCACTATTCATATGGTAAAATAGAACAAACAGAACAGAACGATGGTATTATTATTCTTAGTCTTTTTGAAACTGAGGCAACCAAAATCTGAAGTGAGCTGCACATGCTCTATTCAAACTGACAATCAGTGAAAAACAGGGCAAAAGTGACACAACACAGCTACAGATAACGATAATCTATTGACTAACAGGACACACCATTTATTCAGTCCACCAGGAAACATATCAAACATAGCTAATCCATCCCCTCTTTTTAGTATACTGGGCTTTTAAATAAAAACAGGAAAAATCACTCTAATGGCAACACACATATCCCATATAAAACAAAACTGAAAGACTAACAAACAGTGAACAACCTACAAAAGAATCATTATAACAGCTAACAAAGACAGTTACAAATAAACCCCACTCTCAATCCCCCTCCCCCTCCAAAAATATATATATATATATAATATATATATAATTCCTAAATGAACATAGACTGATGTGAGCTGCTGTATTTAAGGTTAGTTACATCATTCTTCCCATCTTTCACAACAAAGGGAGCCTACTGGTTCAAATGACCCTGATTTGGTTGACTTCGTGAGTTCTTCTCCTGTGATCAAGTGATTTTGGAGTCAGGTAAAACAAGCCATTTTGCTAGAAACATCTTATAATTCTTGGATCTAGTAGCAGCAACCTCAGTGTCAACTATCTTTTCAATCTGTTCCCTATTTTCCATGATCCATTGACTGGTCAAATGCCCTAGTATGTTCCAATCTTGAACTTCTTCACAACCTGAAAGGTAGGGGTCAAGATCTGTGAAAATATAGGACTAATATCAAAATCTTCAGGCAAATCTATAAATAGGCATTCTCACTAATTTGCTTTAGTATTTTGTAAGGGCCAATTTTCTTTGGCTTCAATTTATTACAATTTCCTTGAGGAAATCTCTCTTTATGCAAGTAAAACATGATTTTCTCACCCGCTTGATACACTTTTCTCTCCAATGCAAGTCTGCATTTCTTTTATACTGTTCATTGGTTGGTAGCAAAAGGTGCTTCACCTGTCGTTGCACATCCTGGATATGCCTCACAAAGTTGTACCTTGGCATCTCTCTTTAGGAAGGTCAATGAGATCAACCACCCCCTTACGATTGTTTGCAGAAACAACTTGGACAGGAGACTTACTGGTAGACCTATTATTGCTAAATTTGAAAACAAACTCAGCTTCTGCCAAAACCAAATCCCATTGTCTTCAATTCTCACCAATTAGGCATCAAAGAAAGCTCCTGTTCACCACTTCCGTATTTGCCATACATCTGAGGATAACAGGCTGAACTATACTGCAGTTTGCTGTCAAGCTTTATCTGCAGTCCTCCAAAAGTCATCCAGAAACCTTGAACTAAGTCACCAATGATAGTCTTGGGCAGCCATGCAAGCGGACAATCTCTTTAAAAAGCAGATCAGCAGTCTTAGTTGCATTAGTAGTCTTTTTGCACAAAATCAAGTGAGCTATCTTATATAATTGACCCACAACAACAAAAATAGAATCATTACTTCTTTAAAGTTGAGGCAGCCCCTACAAAAAAATCCACATAATTGCTGATATATGGTCACTTAGGTAATAGTAAAATTTGAATCTGTATTCCGCTGTCCACTTCTAGAAACTTAAAATCTAAATGTAAAAACAAACTCATTGACAAATAGTTGAGGCCATTTTTTCTCCCTCACCAATATGTAAGTTTTGTCCCTTCCAAAGTGTCCCTCCAAGCCCTTTGAATGTACTTTCCTAATCAGCTTTCCCTACTAGACCTTGAAGGAATACAAAGTTGGATTCCTTTAAATAGAAACCAATTTGCTCATAATTATTTATTAGAAAACTAATTGCTTGCAATGTTAGGATTGTTGAGAGCATCTACAATTTTGCTGAGAAAGGGATCAACTCCATTCCTACTGAAAGCGTCAACCACCACATAAGTTTTGCCACTCACATTCTGCACTACAAGTGTAGAACTTTGGAGAAAGGAAACCCATTTGGCACCTTGATGGGATAGTTTAGTTGAGAATTGATATATTTCAACGCTTGTTTGTCTCTCAAAGAGATCGATTCCTAAGCAATAAGTAGTGCTTCCACTGTTTCACTTTCAATGTCTAAACAATAGCATGCAATTATCTAACACTAGTGACATACCTTTACATACAGATTATGGGAAGTAGGAGAGACCTAGAGAATTTCAACATTGTCACTTGTTATCCCCTATGCCCAAGAGAAGCAAGATAAATTATGGAACCCAACCCCCACAAGAGGATGCTGGATGTAGCATTGAAAGGATGCACTAAAGGTAATGGTTCTTGTGCCACTCACCTCTTTTCATAGGTTGCTAATTCCTTTGCTGTAGACAGAAACTGGTCAACATATATCTTCATTCAGTCAATCAAGAGTAATATGCTTACCTCTCAATAAGTATAGAAGTTGGCGGCTGCACATAGTGCTTTATGGCTTCAGGATCGAGCAACCCTTGAGTGTTATCAAATTTTAGCTACCTGTTGGGATTAATTGGGATGTTAATCCCAAAGATCCCACTGGTCAATGAGGCAATGGGAGGGATTGATTGGGTTTTGATTAAATGAGACGGCCTCTCTTAATGACAGTGACTCAAATTGAGATTCCAATTTTGATGTAGTATTACTAGATGTAAATTAGGGACAGCGACATATATTCTATGTTTTTATCATTTTGTAGTTGACACTTGCAGACTTTGTGCATTTTGCTATAATTTTTTAAATAATATATATGCACGTTGACAATGAAAACAATTAAATTTTGTTAATTTGTTTGTCAACTCTCATGACAGATCTCAATTTAAGTCTAATGTTACATATTAAAGTTCTTTAATGTATATGACCTAAGTTACCGGTTCGGGTTCGGGTACGAGAATCCGGTTCGTGGGCTCATGAATTTTTTTTCCATTATGGTTCGTATGGGTTCGTGTGTGTGTATACAAACAAATAAGAGAAATATACATAATTGTAAAACTAAATCATTTCATAGTATGAATCTATGATGCTTGATCATTGATCAATGCCAAATGTCAAAGATAAACATTAAAAATTTAAATACTTGATCATTGATCTATGTTCACGATTCTAAAGAAAATCATCACATTGAATTACTGAATTACAAAATGAAAATTCAAAATATAGTTCATTAAAGTTAGAAACAGTATTCAATGTTCATGAAGCATGAAAGTGTTCATCAATCATCAAATGGATTATCAAAAAAATCCGAATCAATGGGGTCTTCAGCAGCTGCAAGTGGTCCACTTTAACTCAGTTTGGGTCATGGGTCCATGGCGGTCCGCGCGGAATCGCGCTGGATCCCCCCGAGCCCATGCTGGATCCGCACAGGGTTTGTGTTCGGACCTGTGGGTCCGTCTGGATCTGTAGTGGTGGATCCGAACTAACCCACAAGTCCAAACATGGACCCTGTGCGGATCCAGCACGGACCGGTTTGTGAATCCGGACCCGGCTCGGACACGAACCCAGATCCAGTTCGAGGGTCCAGGGTCCAAATCCGGTAACTTAGTATATGACGAATGCCTTATCAATGTATCATACGAATATTTTAAATTTCCTTATATTGGAAAATTTTCCCTAGTTTTTTTATAGTACCAAGGATAATGCCTCAATTAACAATTCTCTAGGGCCTTAATCCTTATATTTTGTGGATGTGAGTGGGCCTATCATTGAATCCTCTCACAATTATTTACCAATCTTTGCTTGCTTCTTTTGTATTGCTTAATTGCTTCTCTTATCCAAGTGACCTCTTACGCTATTACTATTTTCAAATTCTCAAGCTACTCGTCACTATCTTCCTACATGTTCCAACATTTTTCTGATCATTTCACAGCTCTTTAAATCTAATATTCTCTTCCTTATAGAATCTTTGCATCTTAGTTTGATCTTGTTTTGTTAAATTTATAGGTTCTCCCACCTGGTGGAACCCAGGATTTATTAGCATAAGGACATGTTTAAACAATTCAGGGAAGTATATTTTGTGCCCTTATTATTTGAATTTATCCTTTTATTCATGGTTTATGCTTGCAAATATTTCAACTTGTGCGTTCATCTTATTAATTCATGCATTTATCCTATTAAATTTGCTATGTTTAAAATCTTACATTCCGCGGTCTGCAAATTTTTGAATTCATAAACTAGCCGTTGTAAGTCTTTTCGCGGGTTATTTAAACAAGTTTTACCTCTTCGCAGATCCGCTTAAACAACTAGCCTTTTTCAGAAGATCGACGACTGGCGTTATCCCTCGATCAGCAAGATGAAGATCTTTAAGCTTCAAGGGAATGCGCCTAGCTAACACGTGTCCTCTGATCTTGGTTGACTAAGGTCAAAGCAAGTAAATACATCGAGCAAGTAAAATTTCATCCGACGGTCGGCGTGTTTCCTCAAATAGAAGATGCATGTTATCTATCCATTAAGGCATCACGCTTGATCGCCATGTGTCTTGGGCCCACAGTAGTCTAAGCTATATGATCGGTTGTTAAACTATGGAGAGTATCAACGGTGGGCGCGATGCCTATAAGAAAAGATGCACGATTCTTACTCTTCGAGCCATTACGCGATGTTGCCATGTGTCTTCGACGGTCGACAGAGTAGAGAACTCGGATGACGACGTCGACAGGGATATTTTATATATTATTTATTTCATGTTTTAATTGTATTTTAATTAACGAGGGTTTTGTCTGTTTGATTAATATATTGTCGACGTCTTTGTGCAGGGTTTTCAAAAGGTGGTGAAACATGGAATTATCTGCTGACAAAATAATGCGACTATGATGAAATGTGGGATGATGACCACATGCAAACATACTTGGAGGATTTTTATAAAAATGAAGGATACCCAAAGATGGTCAACAATGTCGACATGCCTGTTTTCAATAAAGATGATATTAAACATGCCAGGGATGATGTTCATTATCAGATGCATAAATACTTGATAAATACATTTGGTCGAAGTACTGTGATAATGCAATAACATTATTTGATAATCTGAAGATGAATTACCAAGGATTTATTAAGCAATTATGGTTGAAACCTAATTGGTCGACAACTATTCTTAACAAGGAGGATTAGTCATTCCTTCAAATGTACCTAATGTTCAGTTGTTGATCTAGGGATTAGGTTTTAGTTACCAAGAGGCACATCGGTCTGAGGCTTGTTCGCATCCTTTGAATTACATATATATAAGGATACCAAGACCATGTGGAAAAAAACAATTATCATCGTTACTATAGGCAGATTGGATAGTTTTGATCAACAACTGTAACATGGACCTAGATGTATCATTTTACCAAAATCAATAAAGATAAGTGCCCTTTTTTCTTTCATCTGTGGGAATTGTTTCATAATCATTTTCAATTAGTCCCTTGGATAAAATCCATAGATCTTCTTCAAAGTGATAGTTTGGTGTTGCATATTCCTAATTAAGTTCATAGTTTCTATTGTCAATTGGTCTTTACGTTTTGCATGGTTAAATTCAATTAATTGTGGCCACAATCAATCAGTCTGTCATTTGAAAAGTAATATTCAAATGAGATATCTTTGAATTTATATAAAGGTTATATGCTAATTTCATAACACCTTTGAAGTGATATGCTTCTTGTAAACTGTCTCTAAGGTTGTAAATAGGATTGGGATGACTTTGACTCTATTGCCCATGATAAAAGAAGGCACTGGTCTATATGCATATTGGATTATAGTTATTTAGTTCATTGTTCATAGTTTTGTGATATTCTATCCATCTGTCCTATTCAATTCACATTCATATCTACAAACATTTTCTTAATAAATTAAAGTAATTTAGTGAGCATTTTATGACGTACTGCTTTCAATTAAGATTTCTTTCAAATACCTTGCCATATTTTGAGAGAACGGAGTTTGAAGTATACTTTATCTGCTATATAAAGCCTTGAGATATGGAGGATAAATCTAAGGTATAGGCCTACCAGCCTTGGTTTTGCAGAGCCAGAATTGTAGAAGGTTCAGCCTTGTCTTGGTTGAAACCTTATTAGTTGGCCAAATCACTCGGGTTTCCCAAAATTGGTTTGGCAAGTTCATAGGAAATCCAAACTGTTGATTTGAGTTGAGTTTGAAGTATACTTTATTTGCTATAAAAAGCCTTGAGATTTGGAGGATAAATCTAAGGTATAGGCCTACCAGCCTTGGTTCTGTAGAGCCAGAATTGCAGAAGGTTCAGCCTTGTCTTGGTTGAAACCTTGTTAGTTGGCCAAATCACTTGGGTTTCCCAACATTGGATTGGCAAGTTCATAGGAAATCCAATCTGTTGATTTGAGCACCAACACCACCTTTCTCTATGTTTTTCCTTGCCAAACATCAGTTTTATTTTCACTCAATCCCCTTCTGTCACTTATCAATTCGACTAACCGCTCAATGGCTTCTCAAATGGGTACGATTCCCTTCGCCACATCCACCATCTTGATATGGAGCAACAACCTTTAGAACAATTCCCTCAATAACTTGCAAAGAACTAATGGTACACCAAAAATATTTTACCTTTCACCAATGAGATTAGTTATGCAACTGTCAAGTGGTTCAATATCCAATGACCCACTGCTCTAGTCACAAATTATCAAGTTTTGCAATGGCTTCAATCCTTGCACCCAAACAACCTTCTTCATATAGGCTAAAGAGAAAAACCCCAAAATTTTGCACATGAAGAATTCATTTCTCCACGAATGCTATTATATCAGAAGCAGTGTACCCCGGGGATGCGCCACCCCCCCCAAATTCCCAACGTCCTTGAGATGGGGATGCACCGGGGACGGGGGGATGTCGTTCCTGTGTTTCCGGCGACGCCACCATCCGCCACCATGCTGTCGGGGACGCGGGGACGTCCCAGCGTCCTCCTTCGGGGACACGGGGACGCGAAAGAGTCCCCTGAAGAGGCCTCCTTCACTACATTTTGGGCCTTGGCCTTTTTATTTTGTAGCTTGTACTTGTTTTGATATTCATATCATGCTACTCGATGCAATCATCTGATTTTTATGATTAGATAGTGATACTCAATGCTCATAATTTTGATATATCATATCTATTATAAATTTATATAATAGAAGTTTAGAACTCTTCCATTTGCTGATTTGACTATTTATAATTCTATTGTTCAAACTTCAATGCAATGTTCAAGTATTTACTTTTAGTAATTCTAGTTTACTATTTTACAGTTACTGACAACTATTTTACATCTTTATGTCTTATATTGTTATACATCTTTTCATAACTAGCATTTTAAGTACCACATGTATAGTATATACCAGAGTTCCATAACTCGCCGCGAGTCATGCGAGTAATGATGACTCGCGGGTCGAGTTATGGCTGCCGAGTCATGATGACCCGTTTCCATGACTCGGCGAGTCATGGGTCATGACTCGC
>MU223533.1:451305-473415 GCA_018584345.1 Thuja plicata | reverse complement strand
ATGCGATGGATGTATGTTTATGTATGTGATCATACTAGCTTCTATTTGATGATGTTATAGTGTTTTTAAGCTTTACTCAATAATGGGTGCCTGAAACAAGTTTTAAATCCTAAAAAATCTTTGTTTTCAATTTTGCCAAGTCGTTGCCGAGTCGCGGGCCGAGTAGTCCTTGCCAAGTCATGGGCGGGTCCGAGTCATGGAACTTTGGTATATACACCCACCCAGTCCCCTTGTCGTCCCCAAATTGAGGCCCCTCTGTCCCCCCTGCCCGGAAACCTGTCCCCCCCGTCTTGACGTCCCCCCATCCCCCAGGGCGGTGTAACTATGATCATAAGTGCTTTTATCTTTTCTTCCTTGCTTCATAAAATCAAACTCTTCTATCTCATCAAACCATGCTTCCATCTCTTTTTGGCTTGGAAACCATCTCAATTTTGACATTTAACACTATTTGTTTGAACAACAATGGTGAAATTCAGACTAAGGAAGTTATAGGGGTTGTAATATTTTCCCATTATATGGGAGTAATTTAGAATATTTTCTAAATTTACTCATTCCAATCGACTAAGAGTGACAAATAAATAAATGGCACACACACACACACACACTAGATAGTCTGTTCCTCTAAACTGTATCTTGTACTTGTGCATTGAACAGACCTCTAAAATTCATCAGTAAATCGTTAGACAATTTTGTCTTCACAGATGAGAAGAGAGAATCAAAAGCTATTACCTTGTGTTTTTGGACACAATCTGAAATGGAAACAAGGGTTTTTGGGAGGAAATCCTTCGTATATATATAGAATTACATTTTTAAGCAAATTCTGGACTATGTTAACTTAGCTCTTTGGTAAAGAAAAGAACTTTGAGCATAAAAGGAATTAAACACTAGTAGTGAAGGTATATATGTCATGAAATTTCCAGTCCATAAGGTTAGTTTGATATATTTCTAGATTTAATTGAATAGAATTTTTTCATCATCAAATCCAGAAATGATGAAAAAGTTCTACACAGCTAAATCCAGAAATGGTATCTAGGATATCAAATTCCAGAGCATGAAATCAAGATCTAGCTACAATCAAATGGAGACACTTATCAAAGCATATTTCAAGTGTTTATAATATTCATGGTAAAATAAACACAAACAAAAACTCAATTTTGGAGAAGTCTTATCCTCCACTCCTTTTCAAGTTTCAACTTCAGAGCATATGGGCAGTTTTTTCAGTTCTACTTCCTAAATCAAAAAATTATACATCATAAACTAGAATGAGGAAGCCTAGAGCATGAACATTTCAAATCCTATTTAATGTTGGTCTGTGAGATGAACAGATAAAGTTTCTAGAAATACAACTCTTTAATATACTTGAACAAATTTTAACTTTAAATGATTGAGGTTATGAGGAAAAAAAAAGAAAAAAACATATATTATCCAAAGCAAACAAAACCTAATCAGAGCACATCGATAACAAGAAAGAAGAATTGGAATACAATTTAAATGGTAAAGAGATGTAAAATGCTAATGTCACTACAAATAGAAGATCTGTTAAGACGTGGCAGGCAAATAAAATGAGAAGTGTAGATGGAAAGGCTTCAACATAAATTTACTTAATCTTTGGACTAGTGTATGTAGGAAACATCAAAGTAGCACCATAGAATCTAATATATTGTAAGAAGAGAAGAATATTTCTGTCTTTAATATGGAAGATTGTAACTTCAAAACTGGTAAATACACAGTGCTTACAATGAATTCTGAAATTTATAGTTATTTCTGAAGTTTTCAAAACTAAGATTGTAACTTGAATCTGGAAGAGGAGAAAATTGCCTGGCATATTGTTAAGTGCAACAGATGTCTTTGAAAGCTGACGAGCATGCTTCTTCCACCAAGAGAGTTCCATTTCTTTTGCAAGAAGTTTTTCTTCTGCACTTTTCAGTTTAACCTTGAGCTCTTCTATCTGCTCTTTTTGTCTACACTCCAAAAGTTCATGCAGGCGCCTCTCCAATTCAATTGGTGAAACAGCATAATTTGGAAAAGGAATCTCTCTGTGAACATTGTCGTCTTTCTTGACAGGAATGGCACTAACATTTAAATCTCCGTGCACAATATCTATTGTAGTATCTCCGTCAATCATCTGTTACAAGATATGAAGTGACTCCTATTGTATGAGATCGTGCATGTCAGAATATTCAAAGTGGTGATAGATTTCCAAATAAAAAATCTAATTTAACTCTGATTTATTAATTGTGAAAACAGAAACTATTCAAAGACTGCAGTTTCTTTCTATGGTTTGTATTTCGCTTGAATACATAAGCATACATCAAATGAAATGTCTCCTATTGTTTAGAATATGCATGTCAGAAGATTCAAATTGATAACAGATTTCCAAATGAAAATTTCTAATTTTACCATATCTTCTAAATTTTTAAAGTAAAAATTGTTTAAACAGTGCAGTTTCCTTCTCTGGTTGGTATTTCACTTGAATACGCGAGCACATGTGTCAAATGATATATTAATGTTCTTTGGCTTGAAGACAACGTGATTCCCCTGTTACACTTTCACCACTCACTTTCCAGAGTGGAACCTATCGTCAAACTTAATTTGTCAGGAACCAAAGATATATGATTCATTCCAGTTATACTAAACTCAAAGTTCTCACCAAATTCAATTAAATGCTCACTTGCACCAAAAGGAGGTGCAAAGGTCAAGACGATAGAAAAATATTTGTATGTTAATATGTAAAAGGGTACAATTTGACTTGTAGATAGAAAATACTTTTATTTTGTCGATTAATAATAATGAGAAACATGTCCGAAGTTGCTATTTGAAAAATCCGTGTATTCATTTTTTATGATCATTTGAAGGAAGGTTATGTAATAACTTCAATTTTGTTTGGAATAGAAAGCTAACAATAGGTGCACAAAAGATGAAGATGGCTAATTGTTCAACCATCATAGAAGGATCCCTACTTTAAAAAGATGTTTTGGGCAAGATTATGTAGCAGAGGCCTGACCAGACGCACCACCTTCCCAATGGCTCTCTCAAAATAGTGTAAACCTTCCTTTCGTTTCTAAGCACAATCTAATAATAAAAAAGGAACATCATTGGACTGATTTGAAGACATATTTTAGAATAGAAATCTATCCGCCATTGCCTTTAAATGCACCGTAACATACCATGCTTAGAAGGACCGCCAAACAACTTGAGCAGATGGGAAATTTGAGTTGCACATGGCATGATTGATCAATACTAAAGCTCATAAATATGAATTTTGAAGTCCTGATATTTTATGCAAGCAACTATAATGGAATACCAAACAATCATGTCAGTATTAAATAATGTTTCTAACCACCTGAAAGTTGATCCAACTTAGGGCAACTTTACCAAACCATCATTAGTAACCTTATGTTTCCCTTTGGTGTATATGTTTAGAAAATTGCATCCAAATATATATGTAAATGACTCAATCTATTGATTTTATACTATTAATAAAAAGTGAAATATATATATATTACGACAAAGACATATATGTTGTATTTATAAACCAAGTTGTTCAATGATATATTAGACACTTCCACATTTCAGTTTATTGTACATTTTCTTCCTTTTAGGGTATTTTGTAAAATAGATCCCACACCTTGTTATGCTTCCATATTTTGCATGCTGTCACTTTCGACCATGGTAGCTACAAATAGAGGTAATGGAAGCTACAAGTAAGGCAATGTGATGGGCGTCCATTCACAATAAATAAAATCAACACAAACTATAACTAAATTGCTAGAAAACTAAAACCTAAATGCTAAGAGTCACAAAATGCCAGAAAAAGAATCTCCCACATGACAAAGCTAAAACCGCTCATGCTTCTAAGCTTGTGTCTAAAACATGTGAGCCTAAAGATACTCCTAAGGCAAAGGGCAATATTGGGTAGCAAATTCAGCTTGGATAATACATTGTGGAAACATTCATTTGCACTTGATAATCAACTGAATCATAATCAACTAAACCCTTTCAAACTAAGCCCAATTACAAGAATCCAAGCAAGGGCCCCAAACCTCAAAACCATGTATTGATGTAGGTTTTATCATTGAATCAAACAAGTACATCTTCAAAGGATCATAGGAAATGTTTGTTTTGGATACTTTTGTTGGTGGGAAATACCCTCAATCAAGATTTTCTGAGGTAAAAAATGGCTGTAGCATCTCTTGTATTTGCTTTTTTGCTATTCTCTTAAAAACTATGGGGTCTCTGTGACCCACAGAACCAATACACAGAAAAAAAGAAGAAATTTTGTAATTTGTGCTTGAATCCAACCCCGAATGGATCTGACTAAAGATCAAAAAAATAAAGGGGGTCATTTCTTCTGTGAAACCTTTGTTTCTCCTCAATTTTTGTTACTTAACCAGTGTGCATCTTGCTGGAGCAGTGTGCCAGTAACTATGGCAGTCGAAGTATTTCAAGTAATCCAAGGAATAGATATAGCAGCTTTAGCCTTTTACCAAGGAATACATCTTGCATGTTTTTTTTTTCAGACATTAAAGTTATGTTCCTCTGAAATTTCATCACAGTTTCAAAATAAATTGAGTGAATTTTCTGATCAAAACAGTTGTAAGTTAACCAAAAAAACCATTCAAATCAACCTTGTCAGTATCAAATCACTGCTTACTGTATTACCAACTACATGTTCTCCAGCATATTCTTCTATTTTGAACACTTTCCAGTAGAACTTATCAACATAGAACATATGCATTTTCACTCTGTTTATATATATATATATATATATATCAATCAAATATTACACTTCAATTTTTTTTAAAACAACATATAAATCATCTATTTGAACTTGGAAAATATAAAAACAAGCACAAAAATAACCTTCTTGGTATTAAAGCTATGTTTCCTTGAGTCCTAACCACAAGCTCTTCAAAAATTTCTTCCATATATCAATTGCAAAATAAAACAAAACTAAGAAATTCTGAAAGTACTGGAATCGAGCACATCCTCCGCATTTCAAATCAATTAACCTTCATAATTTTAAAAAACAGATAAACAAGTATTCAGATTACTACAATAATAATTAAGCAAAGGTAAGGGCGGATCCTCTATATTTTCACACTTAGTTATACACAAATTAAAAAAAATTCAGGGATCAAAATATTTTACTTTATTTTTATTTTTTTTTATCAGTAATGGGCAGCCATATTTAAGACTGCCGAACAACAGTCCTAGTCATTCAAATCCGCGAGCATAGCCCAGCGTAGGCACAAGACTGCGAGCACAACAGCCCAGGGGGGCTTTGAACCCTGGTGGAAACCTCACCAGCAAAGTGTTTTGACCGCTGCTCTAAATGGGTCACCCCTCAGGGATCAAAATATTATAAATTAATTGGACATTAAACTAACATAGAAAATCAGCCTCATCTATATTAAAATTCCTTCTTGGATTACTTACTACAGCCATTCAGCATTTCTTCTAGCTTTCAACAAACTGAAACAAATAAAACACAATTATATTACTGTTAACAAAATGTCTTTTCCTTTGATCATTTTGTAGATATTTCCACAGATTTGACCTACATTCTTAAATTTAGGAGTATAATATAATTTATTGACTAAATTTTTAAGGAAAACGGATAACAATTACAGTAAAATGTTTTTGAAATGTGCTTTTCTTGCTGGAAAGTGCCTAAGAGGCCTTCCCAACTTGGGAAATGTTTGAGCTGGATGCTTTCCTTGTTGGGAAATACCTCTATCAAGATTTCATGAGGTAGAAAACGGCTGTAGCATCTCTTATATTTGTTTTGTTCTATTTTCTTAAAAACAATGGGGTCTGTGAGACCCACAGGATCAATATCATGAAAGAAAAGAAATTTTTGTAATTTGTGTTTGAATCCAATCCTGAAATGGATCTGACTGAAGATCGCAAAAATAAGGGGGCCTTTTTTTCTGCAGACGGTTTTTTTCTCCTTGGTTTTCACTTAACAGTGTACATCTTGCTGGAGTAGTGTGCCATTAAGTATGGCAGCCTAAGTATTTCAAGTAATCCAAGGAATAGATGTAGCCGCTTTTTCCAAGGAATACATCTTGCATGTTCTTTTTCCAAAAAGGATACACATTCTTAATGGCTTCCTACTGAGACGTTATTAGTTACTTTATAAGGTATGGCATGGCTATGTGATTATAAGCTTGTAAATGTCTTGCATTTCACTTGGGGTTGAGGAGTGTAAGGTTCTTTCCATTGTGACTGTGAGATGAGTTCAACCCTCATAATTTGAAATTTGTAGCTCCCACACTTTGAAAGATGAACTTTTCAAGATATAAAAAAGAATAAAATAAAAGATCCAACACTATTATTTCATTCTTTTGACAAATATTCCACACTGCTTTTTCAATAATTGGCCAGGGAACATGGTTTGTTGATATGTGTAATTCTGGGAAGAAAACACTTTCATTAAATTGAAGTTTAACTTTACTTCTGTATGCTTTTTATTTTCCTTCTGCTAATTCTACCTTTTTGTATATTTTCTAGCCAAGGGAGGTATTCAAAGCAAATGAAATAGAACAAATTTAAGATCTTGAAGAATCATTGTGTTCCATTTGAGTTTTCTTTCTTGCATTGCAAGCTATGTTCTACAGCATTACATCCCCACTGCTTGAGGCACCTTCCTGCCCATTTTGTCTCAATGTTATATTAGTATTCAAATATTGTTCCTGTTGTGTTGAAAACACACACCCCATTGCAAATGGGGACCCCCCACTTTTTTTTCTTGGTAGGTTAGTAGTTTGTATAGTTTAGTCTTAGTTGGCAACAATTTCGAAGTTTCAAGCGTTGGCAAGGTTGGAGGTTTGAGCAAGGTAGAGATGCAAATTGATTAAGGTTGCAAGTCAAGATATTTGGGAGAGTTAGCAAGTTCAATGGTCAAGCCACAATCCAAGTACCTAGTAGATTTTCAATTCCTTTGTGTAGTTGGTTGTCCAATTGATCATGAGAAGGCATTCCCAACACATGGCGAATTCCAGCCCAGCTTGTGAGACTTTGTCCAAGCAACACCCTGATTCCCGACCAGTTTAAGTAAAGAGAAGTCCTAAGACATGGTGAAGACCCGATTGACAAATCAATGAAAATGCTTGATGGAAAGGCAAAACCAAGTATTGTTGATGAAGTTCCCAAACTCAACTTGATCGCAATGTATTTTCCCAAACAATGATCAAACTTTCAAACAGCATTGTGCTAATTCCTATCAAACATGTGAATTCTGATTTTGAATGTTGATAAGAAAATCCAAGAACAAGGCGGAAAATCTGGGCTGTTCACGATAAATTTCCAGCACCTAGAGATTTTGACTGGGCCTCAATTTCGAGCCCAATCAAGGTCAGAAATCCGACCTCCCTTGGGCTCTAAGCCCAAAGACATGATTTCCGCCCAACATTTACAAAACAAAAATGCCAAACATATGGAAAAAATCTGATTGCATATGGATTAAATCGCTTATAGGGTGAAATCAGAGATGTTGTCAATAAAAATCTAAACAAGTGTGAGGAAATTCAATTCAACCCAATGCATTTGTCTTGATCAAGGTAAGAATTTCAATCTGAATGTTGATGGAAACCATGAAAAAAAAGATGAAAATCCAAGTGAGCTTCCAATACTTAGTGCAATTTTGAAGTTGATCATAATGTGAGTGAGCCCAAGAAAGGTCAGAAATCTGACCTCCCTTGGGCAGAAACCCAACCAAGGTAAATCTGACCTGCCTTGGGCCAACTTCCCAAAAGCCCAAACCAATCTGCAAGCAATGAGGGCTTGAGAGAAAGGCGTGGTCTAGTTGTTGTCAATGAAATTGCCAAACAACTATCCAGCGACTCAAGCTGATAGCCATGCACTTGTGCAAGCAAACATCCAACTTTCAATAAACGTTTGTAAGAGTTCAAGTCAAGAATAGAAATCTGATTGGCATTTGAAGAAGAAATCCAAGAATAAGGCGAGAGATCTGAACTTTTCATGGTAAAGTTTCCAATACTTAGCAAAATATTTGATTGATCTCAATAAGGAAGCCCAAGAAAGGTCGGAAATCCGACCTCCCTAGGGCTTGGAGCCCAAAGACACTATGATTTCCGCCCAGCAATTGGGGCAAATTCCAAACTGCAAAATAAAATCTGATTTGCAATAAGGTGATAAATCTAAATAATGGAAGCGAAAATTTGATCTGCCAATGTAAAATCTGAATAGAGAGGAAATTCAATTTTTTTGGAGCAAACATGGACTTATAATTTCGTCCAAACAAAGAGCCCAACCCAGGTTGCAAATCTGACCTCCCTTGTGTTGGGTCACTTAAAATTTTCCATTTTGAAGTTCCAAAATAACTTGATTATGTTCTTGGTTCAAAGATAAAAGGTACATGTGGAGAATTCAGATTATATTATCCATCATTGATCATAGCAAATGATCCTGGGCATTTTTTGCTGTTTCGCAGGCAACATCAAAAGGGATTACGAAATAGTAACTTCTCGTTATTTCACGGAGGACATATTATTGGTTTACAAAATGGTGAGATTTTGCGTAACAAAGAATAAAGGACACTTGCGAACTAGCGAAGGAGGTATTAAAATGAGTTGGTCGACATTTTACCGAACTGACAGAACACACATGTTGAAATACAATGAGAATTAAATGCTTGTGAGCTCGAAATTAAAAGAGCCAATGCATGAATTAAAACAACACAAGTGACGATCGAGCTCTGAGGATTTACTGAGACAAAATCGAAGTCAATCAAAGAGAATTATGGAGATAGATTTATTCAAATAATACAAGATAGATTGATACAATTGCTCTGGGGTTTGCAAATCAGAAAGAATTCTATCAGAAAAAAATCCCTGAGAAAATATGGTTAAGAAATGCTGTAATTTCAACATGCTGCAAAAATGATGT
The DNA here is from genome assembly GCA_018584345.1 of Thuja plicata. Taxonomy (NCBI): domain Eukaryota; kingdom Viridiplantae; phylum Streptophyta; class Pinopsida; order Cupressales; family Cupressaceae; genus Thuja; species Thuja plicata. The sequence continues at coordinate 464,502 of MU223533.1, read as the reverse complement.
TGCTAGAGGATGAAAATGATCGAAATTTAAAAATCTAAAAAAGACCCAGTTCAGAAAATCAAATTTCCCAGCTCTAGTCAAAATCTTATGTTCGTACAATCTATGTTGGGTTGCCGACCAAGCCAAAATCCGAAGGATAGGTAGTTATCAACTAATTAGTTGATTAGTTTTTTCTCAAAAGAGTTTTCTAAATTTTAATGAAGAATGATGTCTTTTCACCCTAAAGGGGTATGAAAACTGTTCAACCACATATATATGTGGTGTAAAATGTAATCATAAAGAATCATTGCATTGTATAATATACATTGATAGTTTAATTTTTAGAGTTAGACTCAACAACTGCAAACATGAACTCTGATGTACTATTTTTTCAAAATCAATAAAGGATCTCTGTTTTTGTTTCTCTTGCGGTTATAAAGTTAAATTTATTTCAGGTTAGTCCCTTGTAATAATTGACAAGATCAATTACTATTCTTGTAATGCTTGTGTAGAGATTTATTAGTCTCATATCCATGTTTGATTATCAAGGGGTTTGTGAAAAGGTTGTGTTTCCTACTTCTTGTTCAATTGGTCTTCTAGCCAAGGAAGTTAAAATCAATTGGACTAGCAAGGATATAATTAGGCTTAATTTCTCTACATTGATAGCATTTGAATAGCTGATGGTATTGGAACATATACTGTCTTACAAGGTTGTACATGGGACTTGATTTGGATTGACTCTATTGCCCAAGTTGGAACAAACACTAATCCTATCTATTATTGGAAAATAGGCATTTGGTTCTAAGTTTAAAGTTTTGTTTCTACTCATCATTCATTTCATTTCAAGCACTTTCAAAAAGCAAGTTTATCAAAGCATTCTTACAAGTTTTCATTTTGAAGCATTCAGTTATTCTATAGTTGTAAAGTTCATTGGATCTACTTCAAGGAAATAATTTGCCATCTTGAAGAGATCATTCAATTTCACACATTGTCATCTGCTATAAAAAGCCTTAAGCCAGGAAGTCTGGTTAAGGTATAGGTTTACCCACCTTGGTTCTGCAGAGCCTAAAGTGCAGGGGAGGAGGATCATAATCGATCACTCCCATTCATTGGCCAAGACAGTTGAATCATCCCAGCATTGAGTAGGCAAGCTCATAGAATTTTCAACTTGCAGTTTTGGGAACCAACAGATTGGCGACTCTGTTGGGGATTGTTCAAAAGTTTTCCAGAATCTTTGGTGAGATAATAGACTCTACTGAAGATAAGAACTCATAACAACAAATAATATTTCCTTGAAAAGAGGTGGCGAATCTATTTAAAAATATTTCAATCAGTGACTCTATCGAGGGTGAAGATCCAGAAGGAGATGAAAATTTTCTCTTTTGAAAGAAACATTAATTCTATTTCAGAATGTATCAAAATAAACAGTCGTTTCAAAGGAAACCATTTATTCCTGATGGCATCAGGCCATTGGATCTTAGAAAATTTCAATGTGTTCCTAATAAGTTATTCCCTAAATTTTCACAACTTGTACCAAAATTTCATGGAGAATATGATGAATCAACACTTGAGCATTTGGATGCATTTTATACATTCATAGAGGAAAATCAGATTTGTGTAGAAGATACAGTGATGAAATTATTTGTTAGGACATTGAAGGATAATGCAAGAGAAGAATATGATTCATTACCTATAGAGTGCATCTCATCATGGAAAGAGTTTGAGCAATGGTTTCTCCATATGTTTCATGATGCAGAAGATAACATGTGCTATGAATAGGATGAAAATCATAATTACATTGTGGAAGAACCTTACATGTCTCCATTAGATGCATTTTTCAATTTGGAAGATATGAAGGTGAATCTGTTGCACATTTGTTCATAAGGATGGTAAATATTTATCAGGAAATACCTTCAGACATCATGCCTCCACGCAAGAAATTCTTAAATAAAATTCGTGAATTGGAAATCTCAGGTGACTCTAGTTTGAAGCTTTTGTTCAACATAATGGATGAAGAATACCTAGATGGGGATGTTTCAGAACAAGTTGACTCTGACAATCTAGAATGGTACCATTTGTTTGAATTACATAGTAAGGAAAATGAATGCACTAGTCATGTGGAAGATAAAGAAGCATCCATACTTGAGAACCATGATGACACTTGTGTTGAAATAGATAAAAGTGAAGAACTCATACATGGTGAGATTTGTATGGAAATGCATATCAGTGATTATGATGATAAGCATGAAGAACTTCTTAATTCAGAGGAAATTTCAGATTTGTTAGATATAGAATATCATAAATATGTTGAGAAGAACGGTCCAAAATTTTTCTCAGTTCCTCAAAACAAACAAACTAGTTCAAATGCACATGCGAGAGGAGGAAATTTCTACAGATAATAAAGATATTGGTTTGGTTAATGAAGCACATGATGAAACTCAAGAAGATGATGCATTTAGTGAAAGTACATGTGAGAATGTTTTCAAAAAAAATTCAAATCCATTATATGAAGAAGGTGAAGCATTTTCAGATGGTATAGGTAATATACCAAGTTTTGAGGATGAACACTACAATGTTGAGAGTATGATATAATCATCAGAGGAAGAGGCCAAAGGGATGTGTAATGTTTCAAATCTTGAAACCATGGAAACTTCAGACAGAAACATTGATATGAAAGTTTTAGACATGTGTAAGGAGGAAGATGATCTTGGGGGAAAATCTAATCTCATAGAAGAAAACGTGCTTTTGGAGAACTATCATGATGAGAATAATGAATTCACTGATTTTCAGGGATTTGCAGGTTTGATGTCATGTATTAGTCCTTTCTGCAACATGATTAATGATTATGGGACTCAGTTTGGATGTCTCTAAGTCAAAGGTAAGTAAATCTATATACAATAGAGAAGTTGATAACAAAATGTGTCATGTTGCATATAGTTGTACATTGTATGGTGAGACAGGACACTGCAAGGGGTATGGATTTGGCTTGCAGATCATCAGAGAATGTAATAGTAATAATTATAGCTGGATAAGATAAAGTGTCAACATATTTTATCAGACATATCTCAATATTATTTTCAGATTAATGTCAATGGAATGTGATGAGAACAAGATTTTTGACAGAGGCAAGTATTGCTTTTGTATTTTGGTGGCCTAGGGCTACCAAATTATGTGATGCGATCTCTATACAGTGGTTCCATAACCAAAGTGATTGGCACTTGGTCTTCTTCTACCAGAGATAATTGAATTCTCACTATACTCGCAAGGAGCATACGTCCCCAGAAAGAGCCACTGTTGGGTCACTTAAAATTTTCCATTTTGAAGTTCCAAAATAACTTGATTATGTTCTTGGTTCAAAGATAAAAGGTACATGTGAAGAACTCATATTATATTATCCATCATAGCAAATGATTTTGGGCATTTTTCGATGTTTCGCAGGCAACATCAAAAGGGAATATGAAATGGAGACTTTTCGTTATTTCGCGGAGGACATATTATTGGTTTACGAAATGGTGAGATTTTGTGTAACAGAGAATAAAGGACACTTGCGAACTAGCAAAGGAGGTATTAAAATGAGTTGGTCGTCATTTTACCGAACTGACAGAACACACATATTGAAATACAATGAGAATTAAATGCTTGTGAGCTTGAAATTAAAAGAGCCAATGCATGAATTAAAACAACACAAGTGACGATCAAGCTCTGAGGATTTACTGAGACAAAAGCGAAGTCGATAGATTGATACAATTTCTTTGGGGTTTGCAAATCAAAAAGAATTCTATCAGAAAAAAATTCCTGAGAAAATATGCTTAAGAAATGCTATAATTTCGGCATACTGCAAAAATGATGTCGCTAGAGGATGAAAATGATCGAAATTTAAAAATCTAAAAAAGACCCAGTTTAGAAAATCAAATTTCCCACTTCTAGTCAAAATCTTATGTCCGTACAATCTATGTTGGGTTGCCGACCAAGCCAAAATCTAAAGGATAGGTAGTTATCAACTAATTAGTTGATTAGTTTTTTTCTCAAAAGAGTTTTCTAAATTTTAATGAAGAATGATGTCTTTTCACCCTAAAGGGGTATGAAAACTATTCAACCACATATGTATGTGGTGTAAAATGTAATCATAAAGAATCATCACATTGTATAATATACATTGATAGTTGAATTTTTAGAGTTAGACTCAACAACTGCAAACATGAACTCTAATGTACTATTTTTTCAAAATCAATAAAGGATCTCTGTTTTTGTTTCACTTGTGGTAAGAAAGTTAAATTTATTTTAGGTTAGTCCCTTGTAATAATTGAGAAGATCAATTCCTATTCTTGTAATGCTTGTGTAGAGATTTATTAGTCTCATATCTATGTTTGATTATCAAGGGGTTTGTGAAAAGGTTGTGTTTCCTACTTCTTATTCAATTGGTCTTCTAGCCAAGGAAGTTACATTCAATTGGACTAGCAAGGATATAATTAGGCTTAATTTCTCTACATTGACAGCATTTGAATAGTTGATGGTATTGGAACATATATTGTCTTACAAGGTTGTACATAGGACTTGATTTGGATTGACTCTATTGCCCAACTTGGAACAGACGTTGATCCTATCTATTATTGGAAAATAGGCATTTGGTTCTAAGTCTAAAGTTTTGTTTCTACTCATCATTCATTTCATTTCAAGCACTATTTCAAAAAGCAAATTTATCAAAGCATTCTTAAAAGTTTTCATTTTGAAGCATTCAGTTATTCTATAGTTGTAAAGTTCATTGGATCTACTTCAAGGAAATAATTTGTCGTCTTGAAGAGATCATTCAATTTCACACATTGTTATCTGCTATAAAAAGCCTTAAGCCAGTAAGTCTGGTTAAGGTATAGGTTTACCCACCTTGGTTCTACAGAGCCTAAAGTGCAGGGGAGGAGGATCATAATCGATCACTCTCGTTCATTGGCCAAGACAGTTGAATCATCCCAGCATTGAGTAGGCAAGCTCATAGGATTTTCAACTTGCAGTTTTGGGAACCAACACCTTGGACTTGATTTCAAATGCCCTTTGAAGATATTCATCCCTTATTGACAGAGAAATTTGAAATGTAAAGGGTGTCAGTCTGAAAGAGGAGTGTAAATAGATTGCAAACAAATGAAATTCTTAACCAAGTCGGCCCTTGTAAACCCCTAGCACATGACTATTTGAGGGATGCATATAAAAGATCAAATGCCTCCATCCCACCTACAATTCAACACACAAACCAAAAGCAAGTAAATCGATTATAATCAGAGCAGACCATGGGGAGGCATGCAATCATGGGATGAATTTGGAAACAAGGCTAGAAGTAAGACACATAAATCTGATTGTTGGAGGAGAAAAAAACAGGCATCAAGTTTGAGAATCAGAATTAGGAGTGTTAATTCAAAGGCAATGTCATGTCAAAGTCAGGGATTGTTTTGGTTTAATGTCAATGCATGGGTAGCATTAAGATTGTGAGCAAGTAAAATTTCTTCATCCAAGTGCAACTTTAACGCCAAATTAAAATCATTTTCTTTGTAAAGAATATTTTATCTTAATTTAATCATATTCATCATTTCATTAACTTAACACAAGTCTTTCCTCTTGTTTTGCAAGGATTCATACATGGAGAAGAGGATACATGGAGGAAGAAGTTCAAGGTTAATATGATTTTCAGGATAGAGATGACAAGAAAGAATATGGCATGGGGCTGAGCATTTCATGTGCAAGGATGATGTTCAAAGTCGAGCATTTTATGATTACAACACCAGAAACATGGAAACATCAACAAGGCAAGTCACCAATCATTCATCAAGCTAGCAAAGGAGGTTACGATGGGAAATCAAAATGGAGTCACAAATGCAATGACCTAAGTTAACAACCACATGAAGGAGAATTCAAAGAGCAACAAGAAGAACATCACAGCTTCAAGAAGAGATTATGAGATGCCTTGATCAATGTTGTATATCCAAATTTGTTGGAAACCTCAACCAAGGGTGATGATCGAATTGCAAAAATACACATCTCATGGAATAAGGAAAGCTAGGATATAAACCAAGCTCGAAGACAAAATGATTGCATGGAAGAGGATAGTGAACAAACAATGCAAGTGACAACATCATGATCAAGCCCAAACAAGGGAGAATGGAGATTGTCAAGTTCAAGTCAAAACAAGGATCAAGGAAGAGATACCAATTTCAAGAACATGCCAATGAGAAGATTTCCAAAACAAGGATGGAGAAGTGGAATTGAAACAAAGTTTACAAGATAAGAATGTTGAGGTGGCGCCCACTCATCTTTAATCACTCAGAGGATTCCAACTTGACATGTCCAAATTCAACCAATCAAGTTATTCCAAGTGGACATGTGGAATGTATTTAATGTATTACTATTACCCCATCAAATTTTCTCATTGGTTCATCCTCAAGAGGATATGCATTCAATGCAATGTAATTTTCTCATTGGTTAGCATTTAATGCTTGTAAGTGGTAGTTGTGAGAAACCCTAATTAGGGTTGCTTGAAATAATCTGGGTCATTAATCTTGGATCAATCCAACCATTCATTGTAAAGGGGAGATTTTGGAGAAATTGTTGCTGAAATGCTGCCAAAGTAATTGTAGATTCATTGTTGTTTCATGGTGAATTACTTGTGTTATTTTGGAGTTACATGGTTTCCTACTTGTCACTTAGAATAGGATTTGCTTACGTTGAGTAGAAGTTGTTAACTAGTTGAGTAGAAGATGAAAGATATTATTGTTGGTGGTTCAAGGCAAAACTTATGTTCATACCTTTTGGTACTTGTTGATTGCAAGTAACAGTGCAAGGTTAGGCTGAACTTGTTGCAAACACTTAACATCAGTTGGGAATGTTCATTTGGATTGCGCCAAAATTGGTTATTTGAATAAATGTTAGCAATTTGAAAATCATCCAAGCAAACACTTAACTTCGGTTGGGAATGTTCATTTGGATTGCGCCAGAACTGGTTATTTGAATAAATGTTAGCAATTTGAAAATCATCCAAGCATCCTTAGAAGATAGCACCTTCCTTTGCGTAGTTGTTTAAGTTGGAGAAGCAACGATTGGTTTAGTTTCATCACATCATCAATAGTCTTTTGCATTGGTAGATTAGAAGTAGAAGTAGCTTAGATTTTCAAACCGATATCTTTTTTGCACTTTTTTCAAGCCATTGTTAGGATTAGTTGAAGAGCTCAAATTGCCAAATCATTTGCATTTAAAAAGTTGATGTCCCATTGAATGAATAGCGCAAGTCCCTACATGGTTGCCAACAAATCAGATCACATTCACTGAGTTATATCCAACACAAAGTCGCTAGTTCCAAGTGTAAACCTTGGGGTTTCCATATTTGATCACACAATTGCCATATTGTTTAGAATATGAGGTTTCCTTGTTCAAGAGAGGATAGGATACTTAGTATTGTATTCTACATGTTCAAGCCATTGTTAGGACTAGTTGAAGTGCTCAAATTGCCAAATCATTCGCATTTTGAAAGATGATGTCGGGAATGAATAGCGTAAGTCCATGCGTGGTTACCAACAGATCACATCACATTCACTGAGTTATATCCAAAACAAAATCGCTAGTTCCAAGTGCAAACCTTGGGGTTGCCTTATTTGATCACACAATTGCCGTTCAAGAAAGGATAGGATACTCAGTATTTTGTTCTGCATGTTGGAGTGGTCACAAAACTCACATCAGCAATTTCTTTTATCATTTTCCTATGCTATCTTGCTTCTCCTATAAGGGAACTTGGTGGAATGTAGATTGTGATAGACTTGCATTTGCAGCTGCAAGATTGGTAGAATAGGGTCTAATCATGTAAAGTAGAGATAAAACCTACTCCCATCCACGTATTTCATTAGAGGGATCAGCACTTGATTCAACTTCAAGCCAACGGAGGTAGGCAAGAGCTGAACACAAAGTGGTTTCAAATGATGTGCTCCCCTTTATTGATTCAGTTTGATTGATTGATATTAATTATTTTGATGCAACTAGGACTAGGTAACAGAGATGAAACTGTGCATTGATCAGCGTGAACAGAGAGCTGCAGGTCTGATAAAGCAATATAGAACATTGATCTGTAAAGTAGATTCAGAGAAGAACCTGTCACTGAAATTCGGGCTCAAAATAGTAGGACTAATTCAATAGGTGCCATCATCCTAGTAGACTAAAAAATGATATCATCTATGGACTTGGAACCAAAATGTCGCTTTGAAAAGTGCCAAACTAATTTGCTAACCGCGGAATAGGTTTGAAATTTGGAAGCGTCCCAATCCTTGTTTCTGAATCAAAATCTTCTTGTCTCAATCCACCTTCTATAGATTTGCAACACTTTACCTGTGGATCTACAAACCTGTACACAAGAGGGAAAAAAATGGTGTTTGATGTTGTATAAGGGCTTACCTTTGTCATGCCCTGAGAGGATTCAACCTTACCTACAACAATAATGTTGGAAATAATCCTTGAATCTGAAGTGAAGACTGCTGAATTGCAATGATATACCTTCTCCGGTGAATTCTCCTTGTCTTGAAGCCTTCATGAAAGGTAAATGCTAGGAAAGGAGCTCTTATATGTCTTCACTCATGGAGGAAACATAAGAACTTGATCATGGATGCCATCTTCAATGCTAACTACTTCAATACTTGAATCTTCTTCTTCACTGCCTTAGAAATGACTGGACTAGTTGCTCAAGGGAGAATGAATGATGAATGTGTGATGATCAAATGAGGAGGGGGAGGCCTCTTTTTATACTAAACCTCAAGGACGCATATGAAAATCCCAAAGAAGACCGATATGGATAATGTTTTCCTGCTCACCAAAATCCGACCGTCAACATATTAAAAAATGGGCCCTTTTTGGCTGGACATTGGCACTTAGCGCCATAGTCTAGGTGTACTATGGCGTAGGTGCGCTAGTCTAGTCCTAGAGGGCTGGATTAGAGGCAGGGGGAACTAAAGTGCATTATGCAAGTAATGTTAGGCCTTGGGATGAGCAAAATCAGTCAAATTAGAGGGCACAGAGTCATGAGCACTAAAGTGAGGGCTACGAGAGCATGTAAAATTGTAAATGTATGAGGATACATTTTACGACACTACAGCAGTATGCAACTTTACTGTTTGTTATTTGTAGCCCAAAGCTTGAATCCCTGTTTTGAATATTCCAAATCTTTTATCGATTACATTTGTATGCCACTCTGTACTACATCCCTTTTCATGGTTCAGTTTATTTGAGTCTTACTTTCCTCTGAATTGTAGAGGTTCAATTAAGCTTTTATTGATTTTTTATTGTGCATTGCATGCCTATTGAAAATTTCTGAGGCAGATCTATGTTATTTCGAAATCAACTTGGTGCTTCATCTACTTAGCTGCAATATGGTACTGGTGAAAAATGCTTACATAAGATATGATGATGCTAGATGTAGGAATGAGTTTTACTTTTAAAAGATAGAAGCAGAATTCAGTCCATAAAGTACTTGTAGATTTAGACATGTTGAACGCCGTTTTTTCTTTTCTGTAATTCTCAACCATTGGTAATTTCAACCTTTTGTGCAAAACACATGAACTGAATTCAACTTTAGAAATGGAAAATCTAGGATTTAAAAATTTCTAAAAATGTATGATTTATTAAAGCCTGAGGCTTTATTTTATTTTTGTTATGCATAATCACCATGCAATTATTTTATACCAATCATGATTTCTGTGAAGTCTAATACCAAAACTGACAGAATTGGGCTGAAAACGTCACCCAAATGACAATCAAAAACACCCACCTGAGGAAAAATGATTTTTTTAAACACATTTATGGCCCAAGGCATATTGGGAATTACCCAGCTCAGGACATACAAAATGGCAGATTTTTTGTAGTTTTTCTCCTCTTCCCTGCTTTGTTCTCTGGGCTTCTTCCTCTAAAATGCTTGTGAAGTGCAATTACACACTAAACATACTTATTTTGATAGTTGTTGCTTCTATTGTAAATAAACAGAATATAACGATCGCTGCACATAAACTTCAGTGAAGAGGGTTTTCCCATTTTGAACTGAATGTGCAACATTTTGTAAACCACTAATTGGAGCCAATTTTAGGCACTCTAATTCACTTGTCAGTGTCAACACACAAATGTTCTAAAATGAAATAAAACACAGCAAAATATGATCTGTCCATGTACAGATTTCCAAAAAAACATTCATTGAAAATTTGAAACCATGGCAAGAGACTTCCTCTAGATTCAGCATAATTGTGTCATGCTATCAATGACGCCGATAAGAAAAATGGGAAGAGTTTGCAGAAAAATGTTATGGAACCCTACCAAAGCAGAAATTTATCTGGCTACATACAGATTACGAAGAAAAACATTTATTGAAACCATTGCAAGTGGCTTACCTCAAGCTTCTGCACAACTGTGTCATGCAGTCAATGATGCCGATAAGAAAAAATCAGCAGAGTTTGCAGGAAAAATAATTTGGAACTCTACTAAAGCATAGATTTCTTTTACAAGAGAAGAACCAAAACCAATCTCCTTCAATCTATTCACAAGGGAAAAGTACATCTAAAAATATCAGGATTCTAGAGCTTCTCGATAATTGAGCCAGATACAAGATACTTGCAACCTTTTAAACAAAAATATTGGTTGGGAGTTAAAATTTGATATGATTTAATTTGGATATCCGATTTACTCTGATTTGTTCGCCCACTGAAAACCAGAGCAGTTTAACGGCAACTGAGCACAGTTAATTGACAACTCAATGCAGTTTGATGGTGTGAGACTTGTTTCCCATGAAAAGCTAGCACATAATATAGCCTATCAGCTAATAAGAATTGAATGTGGTATGCCAAACAAATGCCTAGTCTGGATCCAAGGCTATAAATGACATGAAATTCAAACACGTTAAACATATGCAAATAAAGGTATTCAAGTGCCAAGGTGAAGAATTGGTATAAGTTTTAATTTACAAGCATAATTCATAAGTTATAACAGAGGTCATCTAGATGATGACACATCAGGCAAGGGTGTATCTGATGCCAAAATAGGAATACCCAGAGTAACTTCCCCATTTTTCATTTGCTTCTCTGTCTTTAGAGAGTAAGTTGCTGGCAGTATAACCTGAGACAAGTTCCGAATTGTTGCTTCCCTGTGATCATCGAGAACTTCAACAACAGTATGTCCAGAAGATCATGCACATAAGCAGCAGTTACCTCAGGTCCATCTCAACAAACTTACTCTAGCCTTAATAAAGGACAAGATAATTTTGACTTTTGTTTCAGACCATTCAATATTTCCCTCACACTTCATGACAACAAAAGCCTGAAAGTTTGAAACACGTCAAGCTTATTATCATCTATGAGCCTTATATCCAAAGAATGTGATCTTTTAAGAAAACTGCCAGAAAATTTCAAGTTGCACATTCAAAAATTCTAACCTGGTAGGTAAATTACAATAATAAAACCAAAAGGAGGACAAGAGCATATTGAAAAAGGAGGGGCATAAAGAGACTTCTTGTTGCTTTATTCTGAGAATAATCAGAAACAAACAACAGAAGTAGAGAATGGAATCATTGAACTCTCAGTTACTAGAAAATGTGAACATTATTTCACAATTAGTTTGCTCAGATGAATATAAATATTAGTCCTCTGGTTTATTTCTATAGATTGTAATCACCAATACAACAGATTTCCCCAGATAGTCCAGTCAAATGAAATGATAGGTTTTAAGCTTTAACAAAACATGCAGTCACTTGGAGAAGCTGAAAAAACCAAGATGGCAGATACACAGAACAGGCTAAAGCTAGCAAGATAATGTGTTTGTATTTGATCAAATGTCAAATGCACACTTACATTACTTGAATATAATCGTTGACAATAAATAGACCTGATTTCAGATGAACTCTTAGTAACAATATATAACAGAAGTAAAAGCTATTAAAATCCAAATCTAAAGATCAGACAGTTTGCATTGTTACTTTAAGTAGTCTTGATATCAACAATTTTAAAGTGGAAGAAAAAACAACAAATGATTGAACAAAATGGAACCACACAGCTCTGCTCTCTAAGTCAATTAAGAACTCTGCCTCTAGCATGGGTTGTCACACGTAAAGTTCATATTATTTCAAATGTATTGAAACAAAATTAATGGCTGGGGTAACTCAGCTATCATAACTCATGGAGCGTGAACATTGAAAACAATGATGTGTAATGTGGGGTGCCTTTAATGCAGATCTTCCCACTCCCAGCAGTTTCCTTATGCTTAGATATTTTTGAAATTTTGGTTGCAACTGTCGTTTGTGGCTGCTTGAGTGGCCATTTAGATGATTTTTTTAAAATTAATTTTCAGTTTTGTTTATTAGGGGTCGTTGGGAAGAAACAATGAGAATTCTAAGGATTTTCTAAAAGTAGTTTTCTGCTCTTGTTTTCGGTGAGGATTGGCCATGAAGAGGTTGAGAACATATAATTTGGCCCAGAGTAATAGAGAATTTTTTTTCCTGTTGGAAATTTAGGTCCCTTAGTTGTTTTCTACTATTAATTTACCTGTTGTTTGTTGTTTTATGGTTCTGTTATTTGCTGCCTTGTAATCACTGGCATCCACTTCAGAACAAAGAAAGAATCATCATTGTTTGGTATTAGCATCTAAAGATACTGGGAGGGAGTAGAGAATATGTGGGATGGCCTTGATTTTGGAAAGAGTTCTGCATAGTTCAGAGGAGAGTTGTGGTTATAGCTGTGGATGTAAAGATGGATTTGCTTTACGATGTGAAAAAGAGGACAATCAAGTTGGAATAAAAAATCAAACAAATGAAGAGACAAAAGCAAATGAAAGATAAGTAAAGGATGTTGCAAAAGTTGACTTTGAGTTGGAGGAATTATGGCGGTGGATGTTGGAGCAACACGAGGCAAACAATGATGGGAAAACAAATAAAAGGAAAGCTGAAGCAAAAGCATTCAAAGGCTGTGAGAAGGTGAAATGATTGGTGGGAATAAATGCATTCCTTGTGAGCAAGAGCTATTTTTCAGACAAGAAAGCAATAGAAGTCTAGGATTAGCTAGGGGACAGAACTGCTAGAGCAAGGAAAGATTAAACCCCTTAGGCCCCGTTTGTTTGCAGGAATTTGACAGGAATTGGGTGCGGGACTTCCATTTTTTCCCGAAATCCACCGTTTGGGACTCTATGTTGCAAACCCGGTTTAGCCTTCAAAACCCGGTTTAGGCC
>MU223533.1:420661-442362 GCA_018584345.1 Thuja plicata | reverse complement strand
ACCCGAACCGGCATCCTAGATAATATGTTGAAAATTGAAATAAACCAACGTAAGATGCTGCATGATTTGTTTAAATAACATGCAATATTGCTCAGAGATTAAAAAATATTGCATACCCCTGTCACTTTGTCTACCCCTATAAGGTAGATGCTTTTAGCAGTTTTTATTATACTTCGTCAGTAAAAATCATAGTTCCCAGACTCGGACTCGGCGCAGACTCGGACTCGGCTGCCTGACTTGGGACTCAGCAAAAACTCAGCAGGACTCGCCAAAAACTCGGCAAGACTTGGCAAACACTAGGTTTCAGGGGAGTCTTGCCTAGGCCGAGTTTCTGGAAAGTCTTGGGCCCCTGGGACTCAGCCAGGGTCACTCGACCAGAAACTCGACAGGACTCGGAGAGTCTAGGAGCTATGGTAAAAATAAACAAAAAGAAAGGCCAGCTCTCCAGGATGCGGTCTAAATGATTCAAGTACAAACCACAATTCCCTAAATAAATTCTTAGAGAACTATGTGCGCATGTGGTTGGGAGGTTGTAAATGATATTTATTTCATTTAAGTCCATCCTTATTCATCCTCAATGTTTGGAGTAGATCAGCTCTGTTGCAGTAAAAGACTGTGTATTTAGCAGATGGGCAAAAAATTAAAATAGCTTCTTAACTTTATCGATTGAGTTGGCAGAATTTGGGCCTAAGGGTTATGCTCTATTGCACATCTCAGAAGTCCAAGATAAGATTGGTGAAAGCCATATGGGAGGTAGTAATGGAAATTTCTATTATTTAACTCCAAACTTATTCATCCTCAACAATTGCAGAGCAGAATAGCTGTGATGCAATATAAACTATGGGAAATGGCCTCTTAACCTAAATGATTATGTTGGGAGAAGTGTGGGTCCTGGACGTCATGCTCTATTGCACTACCTCAGAATAAACCGAGATAGATTGCCAAAAGCCATTTGGGAGGTAGCAATAGAATTTTGTATTATTTAAGTTCAAACATTGTCATCCTCAATAATTGCAGCCTAGGATGCAACATAAGGCTTGATTTAATTTAGCAGCCTGTGAGAAATGGTCTCTTAAACTGATTGATTGAGTTGGGAGATATGTGGTATCTGGGTGTTACGCACTCTTGAGCCATCTCAGGGTAAACCAAGATAACATGCTGAAAGCCATTTGGGAGGTAGTGAAGGAAATCTCTATCATTAAGTCCAAATTTACTCATCCTAAAAATTTCCCGGTGAGGAAGTGTTCTGAAGCAATAGCAGGCTTGAGCACTTAGCAGTTTGTGTGAAATGGCCTCTTGACCTGACTGGTTGAGTTGGGCTAAGTATGGGGCATGAATGTTGCGCTCTATTGCTCTATATGTGAAATTTGTTAATCCAAAATTAACGTAGATGGATTACTTGATAGTTACTGACAAACAAAACCTACAAGCAGGGTGTACAGTCCTTGAAGCACATGCTGATTTTTTGGGATTTTGAGTTGAAGCTCAGGACCCAAATGCAAACCACTTCTTATTAGCTACAACTCTCGTCAGAGAAGCCAACAAAGGATATGCAGTGATAACCATTGAAAAGTCATCTAAGTGGCCAAGGGATTGATGGCGGCTGCATTAGGATTCTCTTTAGCTCTAAAAACAGTAAACACCCAGTAGTCTCACCTGGAACGAGAGTTTGCTCACCAATTGACCGTCAATCCATCCAACGGTGGGAAACGCCTTCAACTATTGGGAAAGAACACCCAGCAGCAAATGTACAGCCGTCATAGGCCTTGTAATTTCCTTCCATGCTAAAGTACTCTAAAGTTTCATGGATTTTAGCTAATGCCAACCTTAACAGAAAATCTAAACATATTTCTGCATACGAACAAAGGAAAGGTTCAAAACACCTTACACCAAGCTACCTTTCAGTGCAAGATGACCCAAGTCTACCTTGAAAACTTCTATTAATTCAATCCAGCATAAGCAGTGGAATGATGAAATGAGAGGAAAGATTGTAATAGCCTTTATGAGACCAAGCAATCTATGGCACCGAGAGCAGCAGTAAAAGTGCTTCAGCTACAAACTCACTAGACACAGAGGCTGTCCAATTGACCTCAATCCTTAATGTTGAATTTTCTACTATAGAACTTGATTAGAAAATAGATTAAAACCATCAACTTATCTAAATAATGCTACAATCAACTTACAATCAACAATTGAATATTGCAAGTAATGCCACTTACCATTTTTTAACATGAAGATGATACTACTCAATTCAAACGCATACATTGCAGGCTCCGGATGCTTTCAAGAATCAATTGAGATAAGTCAAAGTCTTAAGGAAGCATGGAATCAATACTCAAGACCAACAGTTTCTGGCCTCATTATTACCAAATCTATCCTTCCAACACTTGAAAGCAAAATCCTCAATCTCTTAAAGTCATATAGGCCTTATTACGCTTACAACTTTATCATATGCGATTTTTGTTTCAAGAATAGAACAAAACCCTGTGCTTATCGTCCTTCGTGGAACGCTCCTTCACACATAAACATCTCAATCCACTGAATGAAAACCGTAGCAATGCAAACCTAAAAATAAAGTGAAGGATAATTGTCAAAAATTTGCGGCAAATCGGTGAATTGACCTTGTCAAACATATGTCTGCAGCAAAATTCAGATATACACGCTGCCGCATTTTTTTCCAGAAGTTCATGATTATCAGTTTTTAAGCTGTATTCCAATTTCTCGTCATATTCCATCCTTCTGTCGTATACCAAGTTTTTTATATCTTTAGCTTTTACCCCATATGTTCCGGCGGCGAATGACATTCACAAATTAATGTGAGCTTGTTTAATGTTTTCACGCGGGCTCTCGGTCAATTTAGAGCTTTACAGCTCTGTAGAATTAATGGATATTTTGCCCGTTGGAGATAATGCCTCCGTGGCAAGTGGGTATTGCTCAAATTTCAGTTTGTCCGTTGTTTTCATATATAACCCCGGATTTCCCGAGGGTTTTCTCGCTCACTGGGGTCGGGAATGTCTGTCTGCATACCTACTTGGAGTCGTGGATTCCGGCATGAGAAGGAGACAAATGAATAAAGAAATGTGATTTTCTAGAAAAAAGTGTGAAGTGGACACATTGGTCGTGTCGTCTCCTCAGACCAAACATGAACACCGGCAAAAAGGACTGAGAAAAGGTCCATACTTGGCCACCAACATTGACAGGGGATAAGGCTTGACCATTCCCTGTATCACATTATCGAGTGGCTACTCACGTTCCTCCAATCATCACGTTTGGGGCGCGTCCATAGCATAGGTAGTTACCACAAATTTAGAGGGCATCCCTAGAATAATTGTTGTTATTAAAAGGATATAATGTAATTTTCATTTTTTCTTGAGTATGTAAATAAAGCAAAGTATATAAATTTATTTTTAATAAGGAGGACAAAACTTTTGTTGAGTTTTTCACTTGTAAATCATAAATATTATAACAAATTAGTTGTGATTGGGATCCTTTCTAAATCGTAAGGATAAAATGAAGATTGAAACAAAGAAATTAAATTTTTGTGTGGAGGAGAGTGGAATGAGAATTACACATCTCCATGTGTTAAGCATAGAATAATGAGATGCACACCTTTCATTTCATTTTGTATAGTGATGGAAGGATTAATCTTATTTTGAAGTAATGGTCAAAGAAGAATACAAGGTCTAAATACAGACTTTTTATGATTTAAATATATAGATATAGTTGTAAATGTTAAGTCTTGTTTTTCACTCTTACAATATTAGTTGTGGGTTTCTTTAGAGCAAGGTATTGTAGTTTGGGTATAATAATTGTCCATGTTATGGATAGTGATTTTTTTCTTTAGTTGTCTTGCAATATAGATATTACTAGTATAATTGTTGAGCTCCCTCAATTCCATATTAAATAATGGTAGTTATCCAATCTTACTACAACATATATAAGCAAATAGGAGGCCTTAGAGATAATTATGTAAACAATGTCTATGTCTTCTCTTAAAGATCCATAAGACGGTCATTTTAAATACATGTGTTCATTGTTGTTGGACTTGTTAGCATATGCATTATAGAATTTCTTATGAAAGTTGTTTGTTATTACTATCAATGCATTTGATTTTTGTTGTGTGATTACTACAACATTTAGTGTAATTGGAAGATTTAATAAATTCAACATTTGTTTGTTGTGTAATATCACTAGATCATTTGTGGGGTGACCCATTTAGAGCAGTGGTAAAAATATTTTGTTGGTGAGGCTGTCGTCAGGGTTCAAATCCCCGCTGGGTCATTGTGCTCACAAGCTTGTGCCTACGTTGGGTTGTGCTCTACCGATTATTGATAAAAAAATAAAAATCACTAGATCATTTGTAACTTGAATAAGTTCGTGTGGAGAGGTTAAAATATTATTAGTTAGTTGTTAGTAATTATTTTGTGCAACTCATGAATACTTCTCGATCATATTTTGTTGACCTTGTACATTTTGTGTTTTGTAATATACATGAGAGAATTGGGTTTTAGTTAAAGTGTCACCTTCTTGTCTACATATTATTTAAATAATGTAACATTTATTATAAATTTTGTCATAGAAATCTTTTTATAGTTGATTGTGACCTATAAATAGGTTTGTGCATGATAGATGATAATTTGGCAAGCTCACCTATAAGAATTGTCTAGAGGATTTATATATTTTTTAAATCTATAAGATTAATCTTAGGACTCTATTGTTTTAGTAAATACTCAAATGTTTCAAGGTTAAATTTGAAGTCACAGTGATATATTTGAATAAAAACCATTTCACTATTTTATACCCTCATGCTTAGAATAATAATATATTTCATAAACCAAAAGTATATTTATTATTTTTTATATTAATCAGTAACAAAAACTAGGGTGTTGCCCAAGGGTGTATAAACACATCACACTAACATCAAATAAACAGCAAAACCAACCTAGAACAAAGCTAATAAAGTAGATAAACATAGTCCATCATTCAACAACCTATAACCATAAAAGTTAGCACCGAAGTACATAGTAGTGCCAATCATAAGAGAACAAGCTAAAATACTAAACAAAATTCTACAGGTGTAGCCAAAGCCATAACACCACCAACAAGAGTTTAGAAAGCTATGCAAGCTAAAAGATAAAATATACAGAAAAGCCCTAGAGGGGTAAGGGGTCAAATCCCCGCTAAACCTTATGAGCGGATTTGATATCGCAACTAGACTTATACAACACATGAGACCAATCATCGATGAGGAATTTAAACAAGTCCTTATTATTTCCTTCATCATGTTCATCTTCACTGAGAATATTGTGTTGCAACCAGTAGAGAGAGGTTGCAGAGATGTGCATCACCTGAAGACTGAATCTGGAAATGCTTCCAATTTTTCTTTTCACTTCACTCGCTCTTTTTTTAGACTGTCCACCTTGTTGTGCAAGTTGGACAAATCTGAGGCTAAAGTCGCGTCCCCGCTAGACATAATTGGGTTCTCCTCAGTTGGCGTCATGTCAAGATCAGGATCAAAAGGTCCTTCCTTCCCTTTGTCAGAAGTATGGGTCAAGTTGTTGGAGGTAGATTTATTTGAGCTACCACTATCATCAGTCTCCAAATCATCATATTCTATGTTCTTATTTTTCTCACTCCCCTTTTCAATTGTCTGGTTCCCTTGTTATGTGTCTCCCTCAAAATCGCAGTCTACACATAGCTTTTTCCCTTTTTTGCGGATCTATTGGCCATTCTATTGGATCTTTGAGGGGTGATATGCCTCCTCCTCCACCTCCTCATCATTACCACTATTTATCTCCTAAACAAATGATTTATCTTTTTTTGCGGTAGGGGAAGGGTTTTTCCTTTTTCTCTTGGAAGTAGACAAGGAAGATTCTTTGCCTTTTGAGCCAGCCTCAGGGGCAACAACATCAGAGCTCAAAATTTTTGGGGTACTTAGATGAGAGGCAATTTTGTTAGCTCCAAAAATTTGAATACCTTTCTTCTTGTTTGGGCCAGACATGTCAACAATATTAGTTGGCGGGGGGACTGTGACACAGGGGCTTCATAGACTATGATAGGTTTAGGAGGGAAGAGCGCCAAATAAAAGTTATAAAACCTAAAAATAAGGGCTTGATGTAGGTAAGTTAGATTTTTACCCTGGCAGACAATTTCCTTAACATCAAACATAGAGCTTTCAAGAGAATTCAACAAGAAAAATGAAAAATATATAATTTCATGACTCTTGAAGTGATTAAGAAATGACATATGGTAATAATAGTAAACCTTAAAATGTCCTTCTAGTGTAAAGTACATCGTGATCATAAGAGCATACCTCGTCCCAAGGATGGGGAAGCTTGACCCTATCGTATTTGTCTTACTTCTTAACTGGAGCCTTAGCACCCTTAAAGAACATGCTTAAGTTTTCATTGCCAACTATTCAGCTAGTCTTATTCCATTTCCTACCCTTTTTCAATAACCTAGTGGCGTTGGCGATGACTTCTTTGTTGATTTCAAAGGAAATTCCCCTAATTGAAGCCCTCATGTTATCCCAAGAGCTGGTGAACTGGGAAAACATGCCCTCATCGAATCCATTAATGGACTCAATAAAGTCAGAAACCTCCCCCCTCCTTATAGATATGCCATACTGTGGGATCATTCTTGAAATCATCTAGCTTTCTTGGCTTGATTTTGTAATCACCTAAAATTGGTCTAGCAAACTCACAGCTCCTATTTCGATTAATTGGCCTTAAGAAATCCTAAATAAAAGGAATTTGTCACTAGATCCTAAATATGGGAGCATTTAATCAAACTTTCTTACATAATTAAATATAACTTGTTGAATCAAATTATCAACCGAGGCTCAAATCACTTAATTGCTTGAACTATTGAGTTTAATTAAAAGTCCTAAACACTTTTGATTAAATGAACCCATTCACAAATTCTCACACATGTGTGAGTACACAAAATTCAAATAAAAGCAATTAAAAGGGATAATCACCAAATTTGTCCCATTCTCCCCCAAACAAGCACAAGGTTGACCAAGTAATGACCTTCCACCCAGATCAAGCCCACATGGATTGAAGTGGAATGAATCTCAACCACCCTTTGTGGCTTGATCTTGGTCATCCATTTCGAGGAATTTCCTATAAAAGGGATAGCTCCCCTTGCTCAAAGGGAGGAAATTTGAAGAAGCAAAGTTATAATGTTATTTTCATTTTTGGTTTTGATCATGTTGTAGCCTCAATTTTCATTGTAGCTTAGTTTGATGCATCTAAGTTCTAACATGATTTCTAGCTTCATTTCCCTTAGTTTGTACTTTCATTCTTCCTTAGATTACTTCATGCTCAATATATATTTAGCTTGGTAGTTTCCACGCATTTTATTTCCATGGTGTTGAGGGCAAAGTATGCAAGTTCATGTGTCTTGCCTATCTCTTGAATCTTTCATTTTGGAGTCGTCTAGTCACTGATTCTAAATGCCAAGATGATGAGCATTCTCCAAGAATCAAACTCACTTCATCTAGGAAGCAATAAGAAACTATTGAGGGTAGTTTGCATAATGATTTGATTTCAATTTGATGATGCTAACCCTTGAATTAATAGTTTATTGAGTGTTTGGTATTTTAGGTTGAAGACCACATTTACCACACACATTTTTGGCACCCACTGTGGGGAAATGAACTAGTTTTTTTTTTCCTAATTCTCAATATTTTAACAAAATTGCGCTCATTATCGTATGAAGTTTCATGCCTTCTCATACGACAAATCACTAAATAGTACTTTTTCATTTCATAACATTTCTTTTTCCATACGAGTTGATACTTGATTTGAATTGTTGTACTAACCTATCAGAATTGTTGTACAGGAGATCATCTTAACATTTTTTTGTATGGTTACATCTAGATTGTCATATGAGTTTTGATGCCATAGTGTTTTTTGTACTTTGTCATTTCAAAAATAGAGAACATTTTTAGGGGTTCATTTGATTTGATTTTGGCTTTCTAACCTCTAATATGCTTGTATTGGTCTTTTGGCTCGTTGGTTTGACAACTTAACATGTTTTTGCAGGACGTTTAGTAAAAGGCTCTCTTGTCAAAGTCACACTAGCACACCTATTGTTGAAAACTACTAATGTTTTGTGATTGTATGACGTTTGAAAAAGAAAGGAATTCCATTGAAACTACTAAAAATTTGTGTTTGTAGGTTTCCTAATGACTTCATCAACCAAATGATTATGTTTTCTTTAAGTGGTTATTTAGACACCTAATTTTAATAGGGTATTACTTAAGTGCGTCAAGCTAAAACATTAGGGGATTATGCTCTCTTCCCTTTTAGGGAAGATCAAAAACTGAGAAGTATTTTAATTTGTCTTAAACAAGTAATCTTTTGGGAAAACTTGGAGTGTTTGATGTGTTTGGGAAAAACAAAGAGAAATAGGAGATTGTGATATTCTCCTCTTTGAGGAAGAATCAGAAATCTAGAACTTCTCTTTGCTATCTATTTGCTTTTCATACATACCTTTTAGATTGGCCTGTCGGTTGAGGAAAAATATCCTGGGAATGACCCACGTGAGAACAAGGTGTGAGCCACACCACTCCAACTCACATTAATAAAATTTGCTTCTTGGGGTTAAAGCCTCAGAAGACGAATACCATTTGAGCTTATACTCGACTCTCGCCTAACACATAGTAGGGCTTTCGGGTCTCAATCATGTTTACATGTCTACTGGTGCTAAGGTGCTTTGTGGGGCTATACGCTTGAATCATGCTTGTGTAGCCGCAAAGGATTTATTTGAACAGAGATTCTTACTAGAATCCATAGAGTAGAAACCACCTGGTTCACCTCCAAAAGTGGATAATCCAAGCGCAAGGGAGATATTAACTCCCCCAAGACACTCGTCATATCGTGCCCCCATTAGCGTTTGGAGTCAGCTAATACGACATCATGAATGGATCCATTGCGTGCTTGGTGATGACCATATTATGATTAGTTATTGGGTGTCTACCTAAGTCAACGAGTGCCAATTTTCTTACTAAGCCAAATTGACTCTAGGGATAAGAAGTATTTGAGTTTCACTCCCTTGTGTTTGATGTGTTTGAATCACCTAAAATTTGACACTAAAACAACATGAAAACTTTTAGACATTAACATTTTCACCTCAAGATTACGTAAATTGGTCCAAATTTACTCAAAACAAGTGGCAAATTGTCCCTATCATACTCTGTCATTTTCACTTATCATAATTGTCATACGACAAAACATTGTAACATCAGCAACTTGTCTTAAAACCTATGAATTATCGTATGGGAACTTGGGAATTGTCGCATGAGCTTACATCAAAATCTAGTTAGTTACTTTGATCTTTGGTATCCTTATTACCTATCTACGTGGCCTAAATTAATCACAGTACCTTCTCACATCAATCATCAGTTCTTGATTAGATGGCTTGACTCATCATCATCTTTTGTCCTAGTTTCGTGAATGATCTTACTTGTTGTACACTATCTCATCAATAGTCAACCCCAATCAGCTCGGTCACAAGTGTCATCCAGCAGACATTCAAGTCTCAAAATGTGATACCTTGTACCAAGCTCAATAATATTTCACTCACACATATCTTACCAAGCTCTCGAACAAGTGATCATTTGGAAGTATTTGACATTGAACCATCAGTCTATTCATTCTAAAGTTTTAAATACAATTTTCTTTCATGGTACCTTGTAGAAGCCAACAACAAAAAGTTGATCTCGATTCAATGGGAAAAGCTATCGACAATTCCACCCCGGGATCGTCGTCCTGTCAGAAACCAAGATCTACTCAAAGGATTCCAAATCAAGCTATCAATGAATACACTTATTTCAAACATCAAGATCCCAATAATAATCAACTTATAATACACATCAAAACACATCGACAATGTCTGCCTATAGCTGGGGATCTAGCCGAGAACTGCAAAATCACCACACTAGTATTTCTTCCTCAGTTGAGGAACCTACTAAAGAGGAGATTCAAATATGTCAATAAGGAAAACACTTTGAAAAGATGATGCAAATTCTTATGCAAATGGACAAGGATAAGCACTACATGCACTTAGCATCTACATGCGTTAAACTTCCTCCCGACTTTTATATTGAAGGATTAATACAGCATGAGGAAGAGTCTCCTATTACCATCCTTAATCAAAAATTACAAGACATGAGGCATGAACTTAGGGAACTGAAAAAAAACAAAAGAACAATCTTCTAAAAAATACTCGTTGAAGTTTAAATGTCCCTTTCCATTCGCTAAAAACTTACAGATGCCACCGTTTCCTCCTAAGGTTGAGATTCTAAAATATGACAAGTACAATGGGGAGGGTGAGCCTCAAGATTATGTAAGGGAATTTTGTGCTTTCAGCATGGAGTTCATGCAAAAAAATGACATATCTAATGTGGTTGTTCCCATGGAGCCTTAGCGGCCAAGCCTAGGAATGGTTCACTAAACTCTCACCGGGTATTCAAACATTTGATGAACTCATACAAAAGTTCCTCCAACATTATTCCTACAACATCTTGCATACAGTCACCATGTTAAATCTATGCAACACCAAACAACATAATGGTGAACCTTTTGTCAAATTCCTTCAACGATGGAGAAAGATATTCGCAAGATATCCTAGACAAATCCCAGAAATTGAGAAAATTGACATCTTTATCAATAATTTGGTACCCGAGATGAATTATGCAATCTATATCCAAAAGCATACTACCTTTAGTGAGTTGGTGGAAAGTGCTATCTGAATTGAAGAGGTTCTTATGAAGAAATGTGAACTCACCTTATATAAGGACACTAAACCCTCCAACAATTCTAACAATAAAAATGGTAAGGAAAAAGATAATTATTGGAATAAGAAAAAGAATGTGGCCAATGATGGAGTGGTCAAATCATCCAATTTCAAACCCAAGGAACCAATATTCAACCTATCTAGTAGCATCCAAGCTGCTAAGAACAATGCAAATGTTCCACCACCATTCAAGAACAATCAAGATGTGCAAAAGGAAAAAGCACCATCGATACCAAAACCCAAACAGAATT
Organism: Thuja plicata; assembly: GCA_018584345.1. Taxonomy (NCBI): domain Eukaryota; kingdom Viridiplantae; phylum Streptophyta; class Pinopsida; order Cupressales; family Cupressaceae; genus Thuja; species Thuja plicata. The sequence continues at coordinate 431,308 of MU223533.1, read as the reverse complement.
TCACTCCTCTTGGAGAACCTCTCGAAACCACATTAAAAACTCTGGTGGCTCACAAAATCATCATGATACTAGACTCAAAGCCTTGTGAACCAATAGTTAAACCCAAGTGGTGGAACGACAATAACTTTTGTGTATATCATAAGAATAAAGGACACTGAACTAACGAATGGATGAAGTTGAAGCATGTCATCCAAGACCCAATTGATAACAAAACCATCACAGTTGATGGGCATCTGTCAAATAGTGATCACAAGGATTTTAAACAACCCCTACCCTCATATGGACAAGGGAAATTTTCAAAGAACCAAGGAGCTAAGGTAAATTACACCTATCCTAATGATTGAAATATGATCCACATGCTTGAACCATCTAATCAATCAGTTAATGTGATCATCATCAAAGACAAAAAGGAGTTTGAATCTGCCAATGCTCTCACAAGGAATCAAGCTAAGGTTACTCTTAAGGGATTAGCTTCATCATCGAAATAAGCTACTACTTGAAAATCCTCAACGTCAAAGAAAATGGTCACATCAATACCAATTGTGAACTACAATTTGGTTGATCAGTTACATAGAACTCCAACCCAAATTTCCATCTTGGAATTACTCAAAATCTCACCATCACATAAGGAGATTCTTGAAATAGATCTTTTAGAAACAACTGTACCAAAGGACCTTGGTGTTGATCAGTTCCAAATGATGGTAGGTCATCTGACCTCACCTTATTACCTATCTTTTTTAGATGAAGATGATAAAGCATTGAATCATCCACATAACCAACCCCTACATATAGAGGTCTTGATCCAAAAACATAGAGTCAAACGCGTCTTGGTAGATGGAGGTGCTGGTTTGAATATTTGTTCTCTTAAGCTCGTGACAACATTAGGTTTTTTAGAGCACATTATAAATCCTAGAAGAAAGATCACCATAAAAGCCTATGATGAGGATGAAAGGTCATCAAAAGAATTAGTCATGTTACCTATCAGAGTTGGACCAATTGAGAGAGATGTAATTTTCCAAGTGTTGGACCCCTAACATATAACATTTTATTAGGGAGAGCATGGATTCATGACATGCGGGCAGTCCCGTCAACATATCATCAATGTGTAAAATTCTCAAACAACAGAGTGGAGGTATCTATTCCAGCTAATAATATGTACTCTTGTAACACTTTGAAGCAAGTAGACATCATGGTTCCACATAATAAGGAAGCATCTAATGAGCAAGAATCTGAAAGTTCCCGAACAACACTCATGAAGAACTTTGAGGAGAAATTGAAAATCAAAAGCACATGCATGAGAGAATAATAGTTACATCCTTTTCCCTTAGTGGCTAATCTCCCTACCTCCCCTAGATCTTACAAAATGCCCTCATCATCATTCAAGCCTTCTAGCACTCAGAAATTAGAAATACATGAAGGAATTGGTATGGTGAAAGCTTGTGTCTTTCTCTGAGAAGAGAATGAAGAAAAGGTCATTCTTGTGTGGCTTTATAAAGGGGAAGAACATGACCAAGAAGTTAAGCATGTTGAAATTTCCCCACATAAATATGGTAAAGGATATCAACTCATGCAATAAATGGGGTATAAAGGAAAAGGACCCCTAGGAAAGGATAAAGTGTTAATAGAGCCCATACACATGGAATTCAGGAATCCAATAGACAAAACATGACTACGATGCCATGAGAAAAAGTTTATCCCTTCCTCCAACAATGGCCCTATAAACAGTCAAACAAAGGACTCTGATGATGAGAATGAAGAATAAGAAGAGATTACAAGGTTGTCATTTGAAAGACTGTTACACATAAAAACATAAAATCCTCACTACCAAGGGGATTTTTATATCCCACCTCAATTCAGAACTCCCTTTGAACAAAATAGATTAGTGTCCCAGGTGTGTGCACCAAGTTGTGGACCAAAAAAGTGGACACATCTTTAAAAAAATTCAAATTTCATATAACCCGATCGAGTTATTAAAAATTTGAAATTGTTCTAGGCTTGGTAACCAAGCCTAGAAAATATTATAAAAAAACTTAATCTGTCTTGAACCCGATCGGGTTTCTAAATTTCAAATAACCTGATCGGGTTCTGAAAAGAAAAAAGTACTTCAAAACCTGATCAGGTTTTGAAGAAGTAAAAACTATGCATTTTATTCTCCATAACCCAAGGGGGTTATGAAGAAACTAAAATAGGCTTTTCTTCTGGAAGCCATAAATTCCACATACAGAGTTTGATTGACTCTATTCAAAAAGCATAGGAAAGATCTTGAGACGATCTAACACATGATTAACCTAAAATAATCTTTAGTCATCAAGATTTTTTTTGCCACCCATTTGAATCAAGTAAGGTATAAAATAGGTACTCATTATTGCCCATACATGCAACATATAGGAAAATGAGTATGCTCTCTCTCTGTGTGTGTGTGTGTGTGTGTGTGTGTGTGTGTGTGTGTGTGTGTGTGTGTGTGTGTGTGTGTGTCTTTATCTCTCATCATGCGTTAGGAACCCTAGGAATGTTAAAACTAGGGAAAAATGAAAAGAGCACTCACAAGAATGAGAGAATGTGCTTGAAATGTTGAACCATCAAAAGAACAGAGCATGACATCTGGATTAGCCAATGCTTCACCTGAGATTTTTTGAAGAAACCCAATCTCCTCTTCTGCACTCTCACTTTGTTTCGCTTCCTCTGCACGCAAGATTTCAATCTCTTTTTTCATTCTTTGAATTGTTCCCAATTGCTTCTCGCTCTCTACATGAAATGATGAAATTTGTTGTCTTAGGGCTTGGATAATTTGACCTAGTTGATTTTCCCCCTCTTCTCACAATAATCTCATCTCTTCTCGCATATTTTCAGTAATTCCAAATTGTTTCTCACCCTCTGCCCTAAGTATTTCATTTTCTTCCTTCACCCCGTGAAGTTCGTATAAAATACATGTACATGGTAATCTTCACAGTATTTAGGAGGCACAAATTGGTAACAATTGAAGCAGTAGGAATCAAAAAATGCACACCCTTCTTCACCAAACTGTATAGATGGGCAACCTGAAATACATTTGGAAGTAGAGTTTCTCCCTTCACATTGGGCCATTGCAAATTAGCGAAAGTTTTATGCTCTTCCCTATAGCAAAATATCTTATTTCAATGGTCGCCCATGAATTTTTATAAATGGCCGATTGGTTGCCTTTGCTTCTTTCAATGGCCATCCATGATTTTTTCTGAAATCTTCCAACCTTTCGTACATAGTTATTACAATTTAATACCCTCCTAGTACATAGGTGTTTCAAGTGAGTGAAATATAGTAGTAGGAATCAAAAAATGCACACCCTTCTTCACCAAGCTGTATAGATGGGAAACCTGAAATACATTTGGAAGTAGAGTTGCTCCCTTTGCTTCAGGCCATTGCAAATTAGCGAAAGTTTTCTGCTCTTCCCTCTAGAAAAATAGCTTATTTCAATGGCGGCCCATGAATTTTTTTAAATGACCAATTGGTTTCCTTTGCTTCTTTCAATGGCCATCCATGATTTTTTTCTGCAATCTTCAAGTGTGTCCTAAGGGGTCCTAGTATGCCTTATCACGCGTTAGGACCCTTAGGTAACAATTGGAGCAGTAGGAATCAGAAAATGCACACCCTTCTTCATGAAACTGTATAGATGGGCAACGTAAAGTACATCTAGAAGTAGAGTTTCTCCCTTCGCTTTGGGCCATTGAAAATTAGCGAAAGTTTTCTACTCTTCCCTCTAACAAAATAGCTTATTTCAATGGTCGCCCATGAATTTTTTTAAGTGGTCGATTGGTTGCCTTTGCTTCTTTCAATGGCCATCCATGATTTGTTCTGCAATCTTCCAACCTTTCGGACATAGTTATTACAATTTAATACCCTCCTAGTACATAGGTGTTTCAAGTGAGTAAAATAGAACAAGACATTAATAAAATATTGGAAGGTACACCTTATCAAGAGTTAGGACCCATAGGAAGTCCATGTGACCCCTTTGGACACATTGGAACACTTAAGTGTGTCCCAAGATGTCGTAGGACCCCTTGGGACACACTTGATTGTTCCAATGTGTCGAAAGGGGTCATAGGGACTTCCTAGGGGTCCTAATGTGTGATAAAGCGTAATAGGACCCCTAGGAAGTCCCCATGACCCCTTTTGACACATTAGAACACTCAAGTGTGTCCTAATGGGTCCTAAGACCTCTTGGAACACACTTGAGTGTTGAAATGTGTCGAAAGGGGTCATGGGGTCTACCTAGGGGTCCTAATGCGTGATAATGCATACTAGGACCCCTAGGAAGTCCCCATGACCCCTTTCGATACATTATAACACTTAAGTGTGTCCTAAGGGGTCCTACGACCCCTTCAAACACACTTGATTGTTCCAATGTATCGAAAGGGGTCATAGGAAGTTGCATGACAGACCTTCCTGCAAACGTGCCCACAAAATTCAAACTTCTTCATACATCGGGCCTTGCAAATCCAGTTCTCACATGTCCTCCATTATGACATTTCCTGGGACAAAGATGACCACAAATTAATTTTTCTTTGCATTTCCTGGTACAAAAGCTCATACTTCCATCGTCATACCTCCTTAAATCATGAGATTTGGTAACAACATGTCCAACATCATCTCGATGTTTAGGACAATATAGTGGTATTACATTACCAACATACCCATTATCTATAAAATGCTTTATGATATCACTCCACACTGGAGAATTGTCTGAGACTAGCTTGGCATTTCCAAAGATATAAAGACCAATTCTAGCCTTGGAAAGGGCAACACAAGTTCTGTTTGGAATGTTAAGAAATCCTATATTTTCTGATGTTTTTACATTCAAATTAGGAATTTAATGTTTCTTACCAAAGAAAACAATATGATATTAATCTCTTGTCCCTGGTCAAGAGTAAATTTTCTAAGAATTGAGCTTTGAGTTCTAGATCCTAACCTTGCTAGACTTTTTCATATATTCCCTCCAAAAATTGATCCAAAGCTCTGTTAGTAAAGCACATTATGAGAATGGAACCAAAGGAATTTGAAATCTTATGAAGCAAAGCCTTTACAATTTGCAACCTGGTAAATATTTTTCCAGTGCTAGGAGGGCCCTGAATAATGGCCAATTTTTCAGTGAGCCCGTGATTAATGGCCACCTCCCGACTATCATCAACAGAATCACATTTGCAGACTTGTTTCCAATCAAGATTACATTCAAGCTGAGTTGTTTTGGCTTCCAAATAAACTAACTGCTCTATAAACAAAATATTGAATGAAAGACCAAATTCTACACCATCTTTACCTCCTCTCATCCCCACATATTCAACAAAGTTATAAACCTAGAAATCAAAGGACCCTTTCTGCTCAACAAACTCCCATTTTTTCTTGTAAATCCCTCTAATTTGCTTCACACACTCCCTATAAGCTTCAAGTAAATCTTCTCTTATAACCCTGAATTGGGTGTGTAAATAATTGTATACATTCTCATATGGCTAGTTGAAATTTTCACGTCAAGTTGACTAACCCTAGTTGAACTTTAGGTTGATAGCTAGTTGAAATTTTCACGTCGAGTTGACTAACCCTGATTTGCTGATTTTTCATTGCCACTTAAGGGCATAGTTTGTCCTCTCTCTCTCTCTCTCTCTCTCTCTCTCTCTCTCTTAGAGAGAGAATACTCATTTTCCTATACGTTGCATGTATGGGCAATAATGAGTACCTATTTTATACCTTACTTGATTCAAATGGATGGAAAAAAATGTTGATGACTATAGATTATTTTAGGTTAATCATGTGTTATATCGTCTCAATATATTTCCTACGCTTTTTGAATGGAGTCAATCGGACTCCGTATGTGGAAGTTATGGCTTCCGGAAGAAAAGCCTCTTTTAGTTTCTTCATAACCTGCTCGGGTTATGGAGAATAAAATGAATAGTTTTTACTTCTTCAAAACCCGATCAGGTTTTGAAGTACTTTTTGCTTTTCAAAACCCAATCAGGTTATTTGAAATTTAGAAACTTGATCGGGTTATGGCTTGGGAAGAGGCTTGAAAAATGACCCAAAGGCTTGGAGGCTCATTTTCCCTCCATTTTTGTTCTTTTAGATGTTTTTTCATCTTGTAAGATGAATTCTCAACTTTATCTTCATCAGGTTTACAATTTGTCAACTGGGTAGCTTTATAATTTTCACCATAATCTTATACGTCTTCTTAGCTTTCTAACCATATAAAGTTTTCTATTTTTGGACAACATTAGCATAGTAAACTTTAATTTTCTTTACCAATGTCTTGATTGTCCTCATAGACATATGTCTACCATTTTTTTAATAACTTTTGGTATACTTAATCAAATTAAAAATAAATTACGTATTATTGTTCTACACTTGATTCTATACACTTTTTAAAAAAAATCATTTTTGATTATTTTGATGCAAGTTATGCCTAGCGCACGAATAGGTACCAAATTTTCAGGATGGGATCAGTTCAAAAAATCACAGAAAAAAAATACTCATAAAAAAATTACAAAAAAATACACAACTTCTAGATCTCACTCTTACCTATCATCCTACCAAAGGGATTTAAAAAATATTCAATATAATTATATCTTTTGTACCACGCACGGAAACAACTATGTTATGTTTTTCCATAAAAATCAGGAACATGTTTTTGTGTGCGCAAGGTTTGACCCTCTTAATCATATTGGGTTTTAAACAAAATTAGTGTTTTAGAAACTAGATTCAGATTGCTACAATTTTTTTTTTTACACATCTTCTTATTTTGAGTGCATGACCCTCAAACGCTTGTTCCAAGTTCGGGTTCACCCGATTTTTAAAAAAATGTGTCCACTTATACCCCCCTTTTTGGTCCACAACTTGGTGCACATACCCTCCCACCAATTACAAGAAATGATTTGATTGAGTAAAGAAGAAGCAGTAAGACCACAGCAAGACGAGTCAGGATTAGAACCCGAAGGTGAACGTGACAAAAGACACCCTAACTAGGGGCAATTGGTCACTATTTCTCACATACTATATCTACCACACTTCATGGGTACAAGGGTACATGCAATTGATGTATCTCCATCCCACCTTACATCCATATAGGAAGGTGAAGAGTGAGCCACAATTCAAGAAGATGAAGATGACCAAGAAGATGAAAGAAAATCTAGTGAAGATGAAGGAGTCTTCATGACCATAACATAGTACCTAGGTAGGTCTGATGACAGTCAGACTAATTCTCATGAATATGAGTTTGGTTAAGGTGCAAAGAATGACATAGAAGGAAGACATCCAAATTGGGGGAAACTTGTTTCTCTTACTTACATCCTAGACATACCTCCTTCTATGAAAACAAGTTCTATTGAATATGAATGAGATTCTCTCTCAGATGCAATAATAGATATTGAAATTGATGTCATCCATAAATATGCACCTCAATTTGAATAAGGAGAAGGCTCAAATGCTACGCCAACACCAGTTCTTCCCCAAAACATTAATTGGAAGTTTGGGAATGATGCTAGAAATCCCAATATGGGAACTAGACCCATGTCAAGAATTGAGATGAGCCCTATGCAAACTTTCCTTGAGCAGATGGATAGGCTAGAGGAGAATCAAAATGCTAGTGTTAGATTAAATGGGTTAGATTCAAAAAATACTAACAATGACTCTAATAGTGAGGTTAGGACACTTCACAATTTAAATAATTCTTTAGAGAGTCACATAATAGATCTTCTCTTACCCGTCGAAAGCCTTGATCATGATAGCGTGGTGCTATGTTTAGAACCTACTGGATCTTTATCCCTAATTCACCCCAAACTTATTGAATGGAACCCAAGCGAGTCCTTAAACCTAATATCTTCGCCAAATGACTACACTTTGGCATGTTACCTAAATGCTATTGATCCCCTCACTTCTTCCACCAGTACAGTGAGTGTGAACATGACAGAGAGAGATATCAAGTTTCTCAATCTTAAAAAGAGAAAAATAAATAAAAAGCGGTCTGGTGGTGAAAACCACTTTGTGGTAGTGTCAGAACTGAAAATAGTAAAACAAATGACATATTCAATGGTGAAAACATCTCAGAGGCACTGAAGGATGAGAAAATTGATATCTTGCCTGATTACTTTCAGGAGCGGTCTTCAGTGATTATAGAGCCTACACAACTTGTCAATCTAGGAACAACATAGGCACTTCAATTGATATATCTGGCACAGTCCTTGTCTGAAGGGGAGAAACAACAATTTACTCAATTTTTCATGAACAAGAAGATCAAATTTGGTTGGTCCTGCTTAGACATGCCAAGACTTGACACAGTTTTAATAATGCATCATTTTTCAATTACTCCTAGTGTCAAGAAAGTTAAACAAAAGCTCAGGAAGATGCATCCCCATGTAGCACAATTGGTCAAAGCTAAGCTAGAAAATTTATTAAAAGTAGAATTTATCAAAGCTATAGCATACACCGACTGGATCTCAAACATCATGCCTATTTCCAATACTGATAAATCAATTCGAGTCTATACAAATTTTTTTATGCCCTGCATACTCGTCCCTACATTTTGTAGGCAAAATGTTGAGTCCCCCTTTTCTCTTTTTTTTTTTTCTCTTTCCTTGGTTTTATTGTTTTCTTTGTTTTTCCTTTGAGATTTGCTTCTACGAGGGTTGTCTTTCTTTTGTTTTGTCTTCTTGTGTCTCCAGGATCTGGTCCTAGAGTTTGTTTGTTCTTTCCAGAGCCGAATTCCGGACTCCAGAATTCTCTGTCATTGTGTCTTCTTTTGTGAGAATGTATGGTTGCATGGAATCCCCGGGCCCAGAGTCTGGAGGTTTGCTTGTTCCGAAGTTTGTGGAAAGAAAGAAAATGCATTATTACCCTAAGGGTATAAATCAAAGTCACCCTTCATTTTCACATTTACCGCGATTAAACACTTAGAGCATTCAGAGCAATTTTAAGGCGATTAAGGCAATCTAAACCACTTTTGCTCCCTGTGCTTAGTGGTTAATTATCAGTGATTTGTAGAGTGCTTGTTCGTGGTGGTTTGAAGGTTAGCTTGTTGCAGAGCACCTCCCATTCTCATCTTTCCCGCATCTTCCGCGTTTCCAAGTAAGCTTTCGGCTTTTCTTTCTCTAGTTTCTGATTTTCTAGTTTTCGCTTGTTTTTGGTTTTTGTTTCCTTTCTATTTTGCTTTCATTTTCGTCTCTAGTTTTGTTTTTTGTCACCTCTCGTTGGTGGGTTGGCACTGTGAGAGGGTTGTTCGCCCTCTATGCAGCTGTAAGTTAGTTTGTTGTTATGTATATTTTGCACATTATGTAATTTCTTGTGTATAAGTTTTGTATAGTCATGTATATGTCTCGACCCTCTGTACTTTTGATGTATATCTCGCATGTATCCTTCTGTGCCTATGTCAAGCTCACCGTACCTTTTCAAGTCTCCCCAATTTTTTTGAGCTCGCCCTCTCGGCCAAAACTGCCTGGTTTAGACTCGACACCTTACTGGTTTGAGCCATGGTGATTTTCTCTCTCCTTCGTCGAGTCTGTCTTTATGGTGGATTAATTTCCCATGTGAGCATTCAAAACCAGCCTGAGTGGCATTCACTCCATGCACATTTGGATAGTTTTCGGCATTAATGCCATAACTCTCATTTAGTGCATGGCCACGTGACACCCACGTTAGCCTAGTACGGCTAACATTTTGACCATGTCACTTAATGGTTAGTTTTCCAGACTTCGGGTCCCAAGTCTTCATTCGCCCCCTTTTCACTTCCACCACATGTGTCAAAATCCCCGAAGACCCGGGTGATGGTCAAACTTCCGGTAAGATCTTGCTCGTGAAATCCTTTTATTATATGTATATCTTTCCAGAGTTTGACGTGAACTAACAATTCTTTCAGGAATAGGTGAGATGTGATGGTAAGATCTCTAGAGCCCGGAGTAATACTGTGTTTTATATATATACTGATGGTTGTCTTGTCTTGTAGGTTGTCTGAATATCAAATCATCAATCATGTCTGAGGCATTTGCATCATCTCCACGAGGGAGTCTGGACCTCCCCACCACTTCGACCAGGGCAGATGCTAGAACAAAGGCCGAGAAGGCCTTACAGAAACTCCCACTCACAATGAAGTACTGAAAGGTGTACACACAAAAGTAGTGCACTTCTATGAATCCTTACATGCAAGGAAACTCAAGAATGAGCCCTCACAAATCGATCCATAGCTCTCTATGCATGGAGTTGCAAGATTTGTAAAATTGCTCTCAGTTAGAGCTATAAACTCATGACCTTGCTAGTCAACCATACAATGAGAGATTCATAATGAAAATAAGGGCAAGAATGCCAATATCTCCAATGAAACTAAATATATGCAATGTAATGCAAGTTAATCTATTGCATAAAAGGAAATCTAAGCTAAAATGCCATGATAATGTAACTAAGAAAGGAAATATGCAACTACAATGAAATGTAATAACAAGTCTTCAAAGCTTAGATGTAGAATGTCTTCAAAGAGCTCCAAATGACTTAGAAAATTTGCAGCATAACATTAGCATCAAAACCTAAGATATCAAAATGAAGGAGAGAGCTCTCCTTTTATAAGAAGTGAGATGAAATGGACCATTGAGATTAAGAGACAAAAGTCTTAATCAAGGGTGGAGAAAAATGGAAGCTTGATCC
>MU223533.1:397393-415708 GCA_018584345.1 Thuja plicata | reverse complement strand
TTGACTTTTGTGTCCCACATAAGACAAAAAGTGCTTTTTCCCTTTTTATAAAATAAGAATAATACTTTATTTGTGCAACATAGGATAAGAAGAAAAGTGATGATTTTTTATTTAAATAAAAGAGGAGAAAATTCCTTTTAATTAAATAAAGGCTTAGGATAAAAGTGATTTTATTATTTAATTAAAAAAGATTAAAAGAGAGCATGTTCTCTTAATTAAATAATATTTTTATTTTTATTTTTTCTCTTTTAAATTAAAAAGGCTCAAACCTTAGGAAATATTGAATTGATTATGATTTGATCAAGGAAATTGATATAATTGATATTGTTGATATTTGAAAATATTGATTCAGGGATTTGATAAATTGAGAAATGGAGCCCAAAGTCTAGGCGACCATTTTAGGGTGCATACAAAAAGGAGAGGAAATCCTGGGATTGAAGGTTGATTCCAGGCTCCAGTTGATCACTGACACCAGTGTCGAAGCGTGGGAAGAAATGCAGGCCCTAGTAAAAATAATGTTCATACAACGGATGACCGGGGATCCATTGGCCATCAACGTGGGCAATTCTGGGATTCTCAAAGCTGCTTGTTTCTCCTGCTTCGTGCAAGCCCCAGAGCTTATCCTCACTCTTGCAAGACACTACAATATAGCTATCTAGGTAGTTATGCTTGATTCCCCAGTCCAAACCGGATACCCAACCCCTATGGTGTCTCTCAACGCCGTGACTCTTGAGGCAGGGTTGGGAATTCCACAATTTGATGATGTAGCCATCCTCACCCGGGCTCTGGCCTTAGAAGAATTTTAGAAGTTGGAACACATGGCCCGACAGTATCTTAACAAAAAATGGCTCAAGGTGCCAAGGAAAGACTTTAAGAAGATGAAGCTTGAAATCCCCCGGATTGAATTCAAAGAAAGCATACAAATGGGGATTATTGCACTAAGTAGGGTCTTCGGACAACCCCATGCCTGGGAATTCTCGACATGGATGTATTATTTCTTGCTTGGAATCTCTTCCGATGAGAAGAAATTTGACTGGGCCACAATTATCGCCAATCATGTGGACTCCCAACTCCTCTAGGTTGCCAGGTCTTCCAAGTTCTAGATGACGTCTTATGTTTTGTGGGCTCTGGCACAACAACGCCCCATCACAAATGGGGTATTAATAGAGGGTGTACTTGGGATTGGCCTGGGCCAGAATGTTCCCTAGGATTATTTCTCACAGATCCAGTGGGAGGCTAGTTTCCTCAGCTTCTGCCAGGTGAACGACACCTTCATCTACTACAACCTCCTCACCCCTACTCAAGATGCTGGATACCAACTCTCTAAGGAGGAAATGGACTTGGTTGGCTCTTATGGCCGCTATTACATTCAATACCAGCAACATACATACATTTGGAGAAACCCTACTTATTGCCCAAACATTGTAGGAATAAGATAATTCTTTTGGAATATTTCCGGTAGATCTTAGAGCTGCACACCCTCTTCACGGTGAAGAAGGTTACAAACGTTCCATTCCAAATCACTTGTGGAAATTATATGTGTAGTTTGGCAGTGGCCAAGGAGGCCAATAATGAGCTCAAGAGTCTTGGGATGATGGAATTCTATCTGGAGCGGAAGAACTTTGATCCATTGGGCAAAATCGCCTTGGCACTACCCCAGGAAGCTCCCCCACATGAACATCACATGGAAGATTTTTGGAAAAATTGCCATGACAATTTTGAGGTTCGAGGCCGGCATTTCGTCCATATGACAAATGGAATGATGAAGAAGCTCAAGCTTCAGAAGTTCCCATATGACTTCTCAAATACTGGGTCCACAAAGGACCCACAATATAAAGAAAAAGGAGTGGATAAAATGGCCCTTCCTCCAGTGAATTGGGATGCACAGGAGGGTCCAACAATAGAGGACCTCACTCACAACATGATCGAGCGTAGTCACACATATTTAAAGAAGGCATGCCCGAAGAGTACACGTAAAATTGGCCCATTCCTATGGGGTTCAAATTCCAAAGCTTGAACCTCTTCATAGGGCGAGGATAGAGGAAAAAGGAAGGCAGGGACTCCGTCCTAGGTCCCGGAAGCCACTCCCATAGTGGAGAAAATGCAACAAACACTGGCAGCCTCCCAGCAAATAAAAGACAAGTTAATCACACAGTTGGCCACCCCAGCCATTATGACTGGACCTGTCTACCCTCCCACTTCCCCATCACTTGCAGCATTAATGTTCTGAGCAATAGGGACCGAGGAAGAGGAAGAGCTAGAGGCCATGCTAGACGCAGGGCCCCCATTGGTGACAAGGAGGAAGAAGAAGAACGATAATCCTTGACCAAAGGTGGAGTCAGAACTTGGGATGCCTAGCATCCCCTAAATACAGATTGTCTTGTCAGACTCCTTGGAGCCAGACAATCAGCCCGAGAATCCCCCGGAGACCTCCCCTCCACACGATGATTTTGATGACATGTTTGGGATGAATGAGCTAGTAAACTTACAAGGGGAGATCAGGAAGGCAATTGAAGAGATCACTGCCCAAGAGGAAGTGGTGACCCCTCTCGATAAGGAAACCCTGGAGAAGGAAGCTGTCGTAGGATAGGAGATCAGGGTAGAACAAGAAAAAGAGCAAGAATAGGTAAATGTCTCTGATGTCCCAGAGATACAGGTTCAAGAGACCAACACCATAGAGGGAAGGAAAACACAGAATGAGCCATCGACATCGCTTGAGAAAACTAGACCTATGGGAGCAACCATAATCTCGGCAGCCATACTCCAGATGCCCCCTCTCACTCCGAGGAAAGCAACATTTGGTGAGGTAATTACTGCATCCCAAATGATGAATCTTGGCCAGGTACCTATGCCACCTCCTAAAAGTGTTCCAATGGAGGAGAACGTCCCGGTGGGCAATACCAGAGCAGAGCAACAACAACGACAAGGTGAGGGGGATAACCCCGGAGATGTAGATGTTGAACATAATGCTGCTAAAGATATGGACACTGAGGAAGATGACATGGATGCCACTAAAGTGGTCAATACAGGTGATCATAAGGATACAAGAAAAGGGTCTGAAGAGGCTCAAAATACTGGGGACACACTATAAAACCCCAGAGGGGATTCACATAATCAAACTCTAGTAGCAAGGCCACCCCTACCACCACAATGGTTGGTGGAATCAAGGAAGAGGAAGACCCCAACACCGGCCAAGGCCCATCTTTCCTTGGTAGAAATGATGGCACAAGCACAAAATCCTCCCAAAGCAAATAAATCCTGGACATTCCATACCCTCCGGGCTGGGTCGAGTGGAGATACAGTTGCGGTAGTTGCAACACCCTCCCTAGATGCAGATAAGGTGATGAAAAAGGCTGAGGATTACACAATTATATAGATATCTTTGGGAAAGAGGGTGAGTTAGACCTGTTGAAAGAAGCGGCCAAAGCGGTAGAGGCCCACTATGAAAAGGAGGCTTAGAAGTTCAGGGAAGAGAAGGAGAAGAACGCAAATCTTGTCAAACTTTTGACAGAGCTTGCCCAACCCATCAATACCATTCCTCCAAAATCTTTCTCATCTAGAGCACCGCTCCCAGAGGGTGACATCGACGCACTTAGAAGTATGAAAAGAAAGGCGTAGACGGTCGATGATTGGGTAGTTGAGTAGATAGGAAATGTATGGCATTTCCTAGCAATGACTCTCCTAGACCTATACGCCACCAAAAATGTTATACAACAGCCAAAGACCATTATTACCATCTAGGAGGGAGAGGTCGAGAAGTATGAGGCTTGGGTAAGTGAGTTAGGAGAATTCATGAGCATTGGAGAGGAAATTGTCTTCAAGGCTAGAATTTTTGGAGAGGAATCCTTTGATTTTGTCTGGACCCAACACTCCAGACTTGATCTCACATTGGAGATAACCAAGAAACTGGTAGGGGCCCTGCAAGACAAGGTGCAAGAGATTGATTATTCTTTGAATTTATACACGACATTCATTACCAGGGTTTCAGAGGTTGATCCCTTCAGTACTGAGACATGTACTCTAGAGGAGTATGTCATAGGCAAGTTTGATGAGCTGATGGAAGCTCAATTCTAGTCCCCAAAAGGAATCAACAGAGAAACAATGTCATGAACATCTCGCATGATGCTCTGGGAACATGATGAAGTAAAGATGGCCACATAATTCAAGGAAAAAACCCTAGATTTGGCTGAACAGGTGGAGGCAGCTAAATATCACCGGGAAAACTTAAAAGACATCAATGGGGATGGAATCCTTTAGCTCTTAGAAACGTTCAATAACACTAAGGAATAGCAGGGTCCTTTGGAGTCCAGAGATTTTCACCAACAACACATTTTTGTATTCATTCGGCGACCAGCGTCTAGGTTCTCCGGAGCTGACTGGTCATCATAGGGTTGTTAAAAAGGATGTTAGGTAGTAGGTGACTCCAATAGGGCACATCAGCTCGAGGCAGGTGGTCTTTCGAAAGAATTGCTCCAACATAACACCTGGCGCATCAGAGACAGTGAGCCACTTTTTCATTAATGAGGCATGTAGCCTCGATCCCCGGGGGATCAAATTTTTTCTATTCTCCCTCTGGCTCTCTTCTCAAGGCTGATTCTTCCATACCTCTTTTCTTGTCTCATTCTTCAGACATGTCAGACCTCTTCTCTTCTCGAGGTTTTTGTAGCGTGGTGCAGGTAGTACCGGCCACCAAAATTTTTATTTTATTGGTTGAGTGTAAAGTTAAGTTAGGTTAATTTTAGGGAAAGTTTGTGTATAAATAATAAATCTGACCTCATTCCAAGGGTCGGTGAAATTGATGATTTTGCAGTCCATAGCTATAGCATTTTTCAGCTTTCAGTTCTCATAGTTGCAGAGCTCAATGCTCCTTAGTCTTTAGAAGCTTTCAGTAGATAGATGCTCCCCTGGAGTTGTTGATGTACTCACTAGTGATGCTGGAACACCATTAATGAAGAAAGAAGGATTCTGGAAATGCTATTGTTGGTCTCTCAATCTCTGACTTAATACCTTTTGTGTTGTATGTTTCTTATGTCTCTTTCTCTAATATTTTAAAGTAGATTAACGACCTTCTTTTCCCCTCGCTATTAAATATGTATGAACTGATGGTTGTGCACGCATTCAATATTTTAGTGTAGCATGTTAGAGCTTGGTTGATGTTTTGAATGTATTTGCATGACTATAGATAGATGGATTACTTCTAACCTTGCCCTATCTTTTGAAGTTTTTGGTAACTAACAAATGCTTGCAGGAAACCCCACTTACGTAAATCCCCGGAGTAGATGAGCCAAGATAACCAGCTATCCCCCAGAACAAAATATTCATAACGCCCAACTTAGCTCCCGCACCGTCGATACCTGACTCTCACATGCTTGAAGAACCAAAGAATCTCATTTCTCTGGACAACCTTTACAGGCAAAGTTGGTTGGTATCCCAGTACCTGATGAAAACTTACCTCTGTTGGCAGACCCGATCACAAGCCCCCATCAACAGATTTTTGGGATTTTAACAAAGCTTGTCCAAAAGATGATTTCCCACTTCCCAACATTGACATGATTGTGGATCTCACATTAGGATACAAGATGTATTCTCTCATGGATGGCTTTTCAGAATACAATCAGATAAAAATAGGACCTAAAGATCAAGAGAAGACAACTTTCACGTATGCTTGGGGCACATTATGTTGGAATGTTATGCCTTTTGGTCTCAAAAATGTAGGAGCAACATACCAAAGGGATATGATGGCCATATTCTATAACATGATGCATAAGAATATGGAGGACTATGTTGACAATACTTTGGAAAAATCAACAAAGAGAGCTACACACTTGGCTGACTTAGAGAAGATTTTTAACAGAATGGAACAATTCAAACTAAGGCTAATTCCAAAAAGTGTGCATTTGGTGTGACATCTAGCAAACTCCTTGGGTAAATTGTCTTGGTGAAAGAAATTGAAGTTGATCCAGAAAAAGTAGCAGAAATTATGGAAATGCAATTGCTAAGAAATATCAGCCAAATCAAAATGCTAAAAGGAAAGCTATATTCAATCAAGAGGTTTATCTCATAGATGGCAGATAAATCTCAACCCTTCTCAAAAACATTACACAAGGGCATAACATTCAAGTGGGTTGAAGGATGTGAAAAGCACTTTTAATAGATCAAAGTATACCTAGCGAATCCTCTTGTCTTAATGGCACCACAACCAAGAAAACATCTTCTACTATATATCTTAGCTACATAAACATCACTTGGACCTCTACTAGCACAACATGATGAAACAGGAAAGGAAAGAGCAATTTACTACACAATCAGAACAATGGTTTCCTATAAGAACAATTACACCATTATTGAAAAAGATTTCTTAGCAGTGGTATTTGATTCTAAAAAGTTTTGACATTACATGCTCGCACATTTTGTCAAAATAAGTGAAAAAATTGATCCTTTAAAGTACTTGTTAAACAAGGCAACTCTGATTGGTAGACTAGAAAAATGGGCGATGATATGCAACTAATTTGACATTGAATACATAGACAAAAAAATCATCAAAGGATAAGTCATTACTGATCATCTAGAAATGATCCTCTTCAAGATAATAAACCACTAATCATAGAATTTCCTAATGAAGCTATTCTGCATCTGAAATAGCACTCATGGAAAATTTTCTTCAATGACTCATTCACACAACAAGGGTCTGGAGCCAATGTGCTCTTTATAATGCCCCAAGGATAGAAAATTCTCAAAGCATATAAGATGATCTTTCCTTGCACAAAAAACATAGCTGAGTAGGATGGTTTGACAAATGGACTAAAGTTGGCTATCAAGTGGAAAATCATAGAACTTCACATCTACGGTGGTTCTTAGTTAGTGATCAATCAAGTGAACGATCAACGTCAAACTAAAGATGAGAATCTTATACCATATAAGAGGATGGTTGACGATCTAAAGAAGTACTTTGTATTCATCACCTTCCAACAAATACCAAGAGAATAAAATAAAGCTGCTAACACCATGGCTCCTTTGGCCTCCATGTTATGATTAGAAGAACATCAATTTCGCTATGACTTCCTAGTAGAAGAAATCCCTTTTCCAACCTATGATTACCTAGAATCCCAAATAGTATGCTCAATTGTGGCATTGAATCCTCTAGATACAACCAAATATATTCCTACCTGCCTGACCGAATAATCCCTGATGATCTATCCATAAATGAGAAGTGAAACATTACAATAAATGTCACACATTTTTTGATCATTGCTAATGACTTATATAAACGAGGTCTAGATGGTACTCTTCTTAGGTGTCTAGAGCATGAAGAGTATGAATGCACACTAAATGAAGTCCACAAAGGTATTTGTGGGTCTTATTCAAATGGTCTTTCATTGGCTAAGAAACTTCTAAGGGTGGGGTACTACTAGCCTTCCATGGAGAAAGATGCTATTCAGTTTGCAAAATCCTGCAAGAAATTCCAATTACACAGTAACCTAATACATGCTCCTGCTCGAGAGTTGTTACCTTGCATCACACACTGGCCATTATAACAGTGGGCCTTTAACTTAATAGGGAAAATATATCCCTCCTCATCTAGTGGACAAAAATTCATCATTACAGCCACTGAGTACTTTACAAAGTGGGTTGAAGCAGTCCCACTTATAAAAGCAACCAGAAAATAAGTATCTGTGTTTATCCTAAACTACATCATTTGCAGGTATGAGATACCTTCCTCTATTATAACAAATAATGGAAGACAATTTTAAAAAGATATGGATGAACTATGTGAGAAGTTCAAAATTACCCAACAATATTCCTCTATCTACTATCCTCAAGAGAATGAATAGGCTGAGGCATCCAACACAAACATATTGAAAATCATGCATAGGACAGTGAGCAAGTTGGGAAAAGACTGGCATCTCTAATTAAATCTGGCTTTGTGGGCTTATCGAACCAACATCAGAACACCTATAGGGGAAACACCATTTTCTTTGGTATATGGTGTAGAAGCAGTACTACCTATTGAGGTAGAGATACCATCACTTAGAGTCTCACTGCAAGGGCTCATCATTGATGAAGATTACTAGATTTCTAGAATCCAGAAGTTAGAAATACTTGATGAAAAAAGGAAAGAGGCATTTGACCATCTAAGAGTCTATCAGAAAAAGGATGTCTAAATGTTACAACAAGAAAGTAAGATACAAAGAATTTTAGGTTGGTGATCTTGTACTTAGAGAAAATCCAAAGAATCAACAACATCGTGAGCAAAAGGGAAAATTTTAACCCAACTGGCTGGGTCCCTATGTGATTATTGCAATATTTAGCTCTAGATCCTATAAAATATCAAATTCATAAGGGGAGACATTTCTTGATCCCATCAACACGATCCACCTAAAAAATTTCCACAGCTAGAGATTCTGAGCAGTTCCTGTACAACGAAAATGATCCTAAAAAATACCAAAACAACAAAAAACATAATAGCCAAAAACATTTGGAAAAATCCCTGAAAAAATGATCATCCTGGTGAAAACTTGGTAAACAGGTGCCTTGATGGGTCAACAAAAAAAAGTGGAAAAGAGAAAAGTACAAAATAAAGAGGAAAAAAGCAAAAAAACAAATTGGAAAGCAAAAAAGTGCCTTGATGAAAACCTGGTAAACAGGCGTCTTAGTAGAAAAAATAGAAATTTTCCAAGTGGTGAAAACCTGGAAAACAAGTGTCACTTGTAGCTAGGGCTCCAACTATCAATGTGTAGCTTGACTATCTCTCCTAGAGAGGAATCAACTTGCTTTGTTATCCTTAACAACTCTCCATCTCTTTCGTGACCATGTGTAACCCATCCCAAACATTGACTTAACATCATAGCTTGGAATTGGTTGATAACTTAGTCTTACGAGCTTATTCATCACTAAGGGCAGTCTCCTAGTTATCAAGTCAAAATGTTGGTCAGTCGTTCAACTAATCAACGTCAGTGATCCTAGTATCTCAGCCATGGAACAGTTTTCCACTGACACCACTGGTGTTTTTCAACACCTTAATCAAATAGTGTTTTTCAACACCTTAATCAAATAGTGTTTTTCAATACTACCTATCTAGACACATCTGTATTTTTCAACACACATCGGATAATATATCAATGTGCTTAAATCTTGTCTTAATAACACTCATGCATGCAACAATGTTTTTCAACACTAACACAAGCACAATGGGGTTTCTCAACACTTTACACATACAAACTCATAACAATCACAACTTGCTAAAGATATGTGGAATATTTTCTTGAATTTTTCTTGTTATTGATGATTTTCATACTATTTTCTTTGATTGCTTCTTGTTGGTGTAGTCCCGATGATCTTATAACATCAAGTAAACAAGGTGTATGTGATAAGAGCTTTTGCATTAAGGTGGAAAAGCCTCACATCCATCGATCCTGCTTACTTGCACGCCAAGGTGAAGTTGGAATTATCTCCTTGATTGATAATATGCCTATTTACGCGAGAACACACTCATGGTTATCTTGGCTCTGAATGCCTCAATACTGGTGTACCCTTGAAATATCAACTGGAAAAAATGTTCAGGTCATCCTAGTTCTTATACTTTGATGCTTACATTAAGTTTCCCACATATTATCTAATGAAAGTCATATTCATATCATTATGAATGCAGTGGCACCAGTAAAGATTGTATCAACTCCGATGTCCCAAACACTCTATGATGAAAAAATATGGCTAAAGGAATCAGTGACTAGACTCGCGTCATAGGTTGCATTTCATTCTTAGTCTTACATAATGGCATTATAACAACAAAAAGAGCTATCCTTCTAATGTCAAACCCTTTTCTGAAGCGCTCAACTGCATTAATCCCCTTTAGGTTATATATCTGCAAAAAAGAGCCAGAATTTACCAAGCAATAATCAAATCATCGTACTTTTCAGAGAATAGAATATCATGATAAAAGCATGTTCCATACTAAGTGAAAATGATAATAAGATAAGTTTTCATCCAAGATATGTGCAAGAGCTACTCAACAAAATGATACAAGATAATAATCTACTCACAAGTAACACATCAATGAACAAAAGACAAGAAAGCATCACATAGAGCATGAATCATTCATATATATATATATATATATCTCAGAAGTATCAGTATCTACAAAAAGATGCTAAGATAATCTTGAGCAAAATATGCATCCTCGATGCAAATGAATCATGTACAAATAATGGATCTCACAAAAATCAGAATGGGATGAGATACAAGAGGGGAATATCAAGAATCACTCCCCTCCCTCACTGCCATTACGAGGGGGAGGTAGAGGAACATCTACTCAAGGTGAAGGGCCCGCTCCCTTGGATCTCGCCAAGTACTGTGAATAAGGAGGTACCTCCTGCACTATAAGAACTGTCACACTATATGCTACCATGCTTGTCTGTTGGGTAACCTCATGCTGAAGAGCACTGTGCTCAGCTATAAACCCCTAGGTCAGCCCCTGAATCCTCTCATATCACTCAGTAATGGCACGGTCTCTCTCTATAATATGCACCTGTGCCACCAGCGCTAGCTGCGTCTATAGCCCTTGGACCCATCCCCTCAAAGTGTGGATCACATCCCATGGAGTCATCTCTTTAGAACACCCTCCTCCTCTCCAACTTGTGCATCCCTCCGCTAATGAATCTTTCAGGATGCATCATAAAAAATGGGATCTTGCTAAGCATCACCCATCTCCTCATTGGCTGCACATGTGAGAGAAGCACCAATGCCAAAAAAACCTAATGTACTTCCCTCTCTATGTTGTCACTACTTCCCTATTATAGGTGTCCTTCTAGAACTGGCACCTAGGTCTCATCTTTCTCCCTTGGGTGCTGGAACCCTCTGTCCTGCACCTGCAACTCTCTATGGAATGTCCTCATCAATCCGTGTTTCTATCTCAGTCGGATCTGTGAATATTGGGAAGGGATGATGAGTGAAGTAGTCCCTATACTATGGTGTGACCCCTGCATCAACCACATCCTCTAAGTAATCCCAAGATGGATGGTGCAACTATATGAGCTCCTACAAGAAAAGAGATAGAGATAATTTAGGAGCCCACCCTCGTCACTCCTCATCCACAAACTGGGCATGGGTCGTAAACTCTTGTGCTATTCTCTTAGGCTATCCATACTACCTCAATACTTGAGAGACCGCTAAATTCTCAATGACAACATAAGTCCTCTTGAGAAGAGGAAACGACACAAAAAAATCCCTCTTCTGAGCCCTCAAATCGGCCCAAGCCTCAGTCCCTATGTAAGGCCTCCAAATCACCATGGTGAGTTTGTCAAGCTGACACCTCCAATAATCTTTCTTCCCCAAGTGGGGCTAAGTAAGAAACCTAAGTACATGTACACATAAGGTTGACCACTGTGTCATGGATCATCTGTCACAAGATTACAAATGGGAAGGTGCTCCCATGCTCACACTTGCAAAAATAGTACACCTGCAACCATACTCCTTGCACCTCAAAAGACAACCTCGTGCATCTCATGGTACATATGTGCAAGGAGGCACTGAACCTAACCTAACTGCTCTGGCCTGGCCACAATTCTCTCCAAAACCTAACTCCAACCAAAAAAGAATCCCTACTGACTCCTGTCCGCCATGATGAAACCCCTAATGAATCCTGCCATCATGTAAGGAAGAGGATACTGTGCACCATAATGAATCACCATGTCATCACAAGATATTTATCAATCTAGAATAGTATGATCATGGAAAACTCAGATGAGGGCATGAATGCCAAGTCACGAAGTTATGTCATACTCCACACGCTCTCTAACAAATGGGATTCAAAAAATCTTGTATATATCCTTGAGACTAATGGTCATCTCCCTAGTAGGCAAATGGAATGTATTATGCTCACGATGAAATCACTCAACCAAGGATGTGAGAAATCCATGGTTCACATGGATACCAGGCATCTAGAGTAGCCAACTAAACCCACACTCACCAAGATGACCCCTCTATGCATTTGAAAGATTCCTCACTAACCGCATGGTCGGAGGATAAGTGGATCTAAACTGAATATCCAATAATTATGCCTGGCAAAGAGAAACAATGTAAAACCATAAGTGATCGAGAAAAACCAGGCTACAAACGTTAAGTATATGCATCATAGCAGTTGGACAAGCTGAAAAACATGCTAATGAATCTAAATTTATCAACATAGATGAAATTTTATGTTAAAGACCTTAAAAATTTTTTTTTTTACCATACAAAAAACTAAAATAAAGGAACACTGGCATGGAGACTTGTACGAGTTAGGAATCAAGACAACATTACAAAAAACTATGATACGACAAAATAGTCATTGCAATTTGACAAAAAAGGTATGTATGAAGGACCTCGTATGAGTGATGGGTCCACAATAGATTAAAAAACTTAAGGCCTAGTATGACAAGCTAAGTTTTGGTAGTTTTTCATATGAGCCCTCTCACCGGCCCGTACGAAGAACCGATCTATGGTTGGAAAAAAATGACTCAAAACATTAAAAAAATCCAACAAAAACATGAAAAATTGGAATTACAGAGATAGTTTTTCGATTACTCATGGGAGGCAGGTAATCCTGAGGCTGGACGTGCCTCTGCATGCACTCAAATCGATGATTTTCCCTAGGGACCACAATTTTGTCTCAGAGAAGGTTTTGAATTTTGAATTAAGGAGGTGAAATGACCCTTTTGGTCCTTATATAGGTTTTGACCTAATTTTCAAACTTGCTCCAATGAGCGTGAAAATCGCACCCTTGGCTCATTGGATAGTCCTGAATCCATTTTTGGGACCAAAATCAAAATCCAACAATGTTTTGCTGGTCAAAAATGTAGACTAACCTGTTACTTAAATGCAATTGATCACAGACGCTTGCCTCGTAGGATTCCTCTTCAATATCGCTCCTAATCGACTGAATCAAGCATTCTCTACTTCAAGCCAAGAAAGTAAACCTTGGTAGACCCAAGTCTACTCTTGGTCAACATTGGTTAACCGAACCTTAAATCAATCTCGAATCCAATTCTTCTGCATCTATTCAGTCCATTCAATACTTTCAA
Source organism: Thuja plicata (assembly GCA_018584345.1). Lineage (NCBI taxonomy): Eukaryota > Viridiplantae > Streptophyta > Pinopsida > Cupressales > Cupressaceae > Thuja > Thuja plicata. The sequence goes on along the minus strand of MU223533.1, from coordinate 402,650 downwards.
ACCCATCACAATCATGCTTCTCACCATAACCTCATTTCAATTTCGATCTCAAGGGGGAAACATTAATACATCAATAATTTGATTCAAATCAACAATTTTAATCTCTAGGGGTATCAAATCTCCATATCAAATCTGGATTACTTCAAGTGATTGCATCGCTTCATGTATCAAGTCACTTGAATCTCTAGGGGCATCAGTTTCATCGCATCACATCAATCTGATAGTACCTCTTAATCAGGTAATTGGCTTCATCAAGATCTATATCAAGTCATTTATCTCGAGCAATAAATTAAATGAAAATTAATCTTATCACACCACATCAGGTTGATTAGTCATTCAAACCAATCCAAGATTCAGAAATCTACTTAGGGATGAATATTCAATTTTATCACTTCACATCAAGCTAAATACTCAAACCTTTCTATCAGTCTTCGCTCAATCAATTTTGAAGCTGATATCTTCAGATCTCCCTATCAGTCTTCACTCAATCAAGTCTGTAGATGATATCTTGAATTTTCAATTGATCTTCATTTGATCAAGTTCAGAATCGGTTCTGGTCTATGGGATAGTTTCATTGCTTCACATCAAGCTATTCCTGATCTATCAACAAATGTTCTTTGAATCAATGCACTGCTCGCACATCGATTCAAAGAGGGGAAAATGTAATTACCCAAAATTGGTCTAGAAACCCACAACCCCTATTTCGATTAATTGGCCTTAACATATCCTAAATCAAAGGCACTTATCGCTAGATCCTAATTATGGGAGTATTTAATCAAACTTTCTTACATAATTAAATATAACTTGTTGAATCAAATTATCAACCAAGGCTCAAATCACTTAATTGCTTGAACTATTGAGTTTAATTAAAAGTCCTCAACACTTTTGATTAAATGAACCCATTCACATGTCCTCACACATGCGTGAGCACACAAAATAAACATAAAAGAGATTAAAAGGGATAATCACCAAATATGTCCCATTCTCCCCCCAACAAGCACAAGGTTGACCCATTAATGACCTTCCACCTGGATCAAGCCCTCATGGATTGAAGTGGAATGAATCTCAACTGCCCTTCAGGCTCAATCTTGGCCGTCCATTTTGAAGACTTTCCTATAAAAGGGATAGCTCCCCTTGCTCAAAGGGAGGCAATTTGAAGAAGAAAAGTTATAATGCTATTTTGGTTTTAGGTTTTGATCATGTTGTAGCCTTAATTTTCATTGTAGCTTAGTTTGATGTATCTAAGTTCTAACATGATTTCTAGCTTCATTTTCCTTAGTTTGTAGTTGCATTCTTACTTAGATTAATTTACACTCAATATGAATTTAGATTGGTAGTTTCTATGAATTTAATTTCCATGGTTTTGAGGGAAAAGTATTCAAGTTCATGCATCTTTCCTATCTCTTGAATCTTTCATTTTGGAGTCGTCTAGTCACTGATTCTAAATGCAAAGCTAATGAACATCCTCCAAGAATCAAACTCGCTTCAACTAGGAAGCAATAAGATGCTCTTGAGGGTAGTTTGCATAATGAATTTGATTTTGATTTGATGATGCTAACCCTTGAATTAGTGGTTTATTGAGTGTTTGGTGTTTCAGGTTGAAGACCACATTTATCACACATAGATGTAGTTGCGATGACCCCCCATAACTATAATAGAATACACAGGACAATCAACTCTAAGATGAAAACTATATCTCTTGATACAGAAAGAGAAACTTACTATTATCACAAGAAGATTTAAAGGAAAGAAAGTGTTTGTCTGTCTGGTTGGGTAAAATCATTTAACCATCCTCCCAAGGAATTAGACTCATTTGAGCTACAATTTCTCATAGACGAGGGTATTTTCAATGTGACACATATAGTGTACATGTAGTACAATAAAATTTAGACTTAATTTATAATTACTTTAGCACTTTAGCTTATACCTAAACATATGCACACTAAGTATGTGTTCACACACTCACATGTAGCTCTTTATCTTAGAGACACTTAGTCTAAGTGCTCACACATTTTGTTTTTGTTTTTATTATTTGTTGATGTTGAATGATTAGAATTAATTTTGACCACTTCAACGAGAACTAGTGTGTAATAACCTACTTTCTCCTATCCTAAATGCATGTTGTGTGGTGACTATTTTCTCTAGATTTAATAGATTAACCTTAAAATTTATATTTTAAATGCTTTGTACACTTAAATAATAATTTTAACATATTATGATATTCTATATATTCTATTGCAATTTTATTATTTTCGATTTGTCTATTTTGCATGCAGAATATCAATATTTTTACGATTGCATATGCATCCATACAACCACGATGACACCTAAATTTACATTTTTATTTAAAAAATTCTCTCCATACCTTATTCTCTATTCTATTTTTTTGACCATTTGCTCTATTTTGTAAAATTGTCTTCTTTATATAATCAAAATATAAAAAACATTAATATAATTTTCCTATTTGCATTTCATCAAGCTTTTTTACATATACAATTAACTTAATTTAAATTTTCACAAATTTTAATTTAATTGGTATTGTTACCCAATTTTTCACTACAATTCAATCAGGTAGAGCTGTAGGTGTGTTTCAGCTACACTAAGTGGTATATTTTTTTGTTCTGCTATATTATTCATCTATGAATGATATGTTATAATGATTTCCAGTTCAATAAGTGCAAGTACAGGAAATAAATTAGAAACTTTTCAAAGAAAAGTATTTTTATTATTTCATATGATCAAACATACTTCCTACACAAGTTGTGGGAATGAATAAAACATGCATTATAATATATAAATTTACATTCATAAAAATAATATGTAAGTAGAATAGGGGATCTATCATTGTCTAATGAATGACGAATCCCAACTTGTGACATTCAATCTTCAACTCTTCGCTCATAGTTTTTTGCCATGTCTAGATTATTTGCAGTGAGAGAGAGAAAGGGTGTGTTAGAGATCAGGGATCCTCATCCATTTATATGAAATCTCTATAAATGTAGATTAGTGTTTTAGAATGCAGGAATCAAATTGAAGAAGGCAGAAAAATTAAATCAAAGCTTCATCATTTTTATCTAATGAGTTTGTTTAATGTGCGGATTCATGTATCATTGATCATTATTGAATATCTTTATTTGATAACATAATAAATAACATGTGTGATAAAATAGGCTCCCAAAAGGGTTGATCCCAACATGTTGTTATCTTTCTTGAACAAGGTTAATCATCACAAGGTGCGAAAATCCCTACATCAAACATCCCATTATGGTCCAATTAGGAAGATGTACATCATTCATAACAAATAATCTTTTGATTCACTATTAAAAACAATGCGCGTCTCCTTAATGAGATTATAGTGAGGTGAAGGATGTAGCCACCTTGCTATGGTTAATCATGTTCCTGGATAGTCAGAACATAGGCACATGTCATCTAATTGTTTTTTAAAGTCATATGAGGACAAAAAAGTTTGGCACACCTGGTAGGACACTTTGGAATATTTTAGTCCAAGATTTTCCACACAAATCTAATTTTTGGTGTAATAATTAACTAGTATTATAGACTTTGGAGGAAGGATATATCCATGCACCAAACGTCTCTACAAAGAAAAATCTACTAGTTTCAAGAGACAAGTTTTGGTATATTTCAAAGTTTTTCTATAATGATTTCCAACGCTTTATATGAGTAGAAATATCAATTATTTTATGGAAAACATGCATACCCACTGCCATATTATGAGAATAATATCCATGAGGCTCCTTATCATCCATATCCAAGAAACCACAATATTGGTGTTAGTCCAAGTTACCATGTTAAAATAGGTTGTCAGAATGTTCAATATGCCCCCAATAAATACATTCATGCCCAATCTTATCAAGCTATTCTTCACGAGAAACAGTTAGAGGCACAAAAGAAACAACAAGAGTTGGATGATAAAAAAAATGAATAGATTTTCTAAGTTCATCTTCATCACAAGGATCAACAATATGAGATTTAAAAGAGGCAGTTTGAAGAGAATCTTGAATGAAAGATTGCTGCAAAAGGAGCATAGATTAGGTTAAAACTTGCCAAACAAGAGACTTCTAAGGTCAAAATTTAAAGCTTTATTCAAGGTGAGTCTCCCAGGTCCTATAAGTGTGAAATTCCAAGTTTTAGGAGTCCTCCCCAATTTCAAGAGCCTATAAAGGAAGAGCCTCAAATGTTTGCATTCCCAAATCTTATAGAGCATGTTCTAGTACAAGAACCTATTATTGAGAAAGTAAGCCTTATGAAGAGCCCATTTAAGAGGCCTAACCAAATCCTTCTATTCTAGATCAGTCTATAAAAGAGGAGGTTCGCAATTTGTATTTCCAAGTTTAATATATTTCCTCCCTGTGCAAGAAGCTATATATGTACACAATTAGGCCACCTTACCCCAAGATCAAGAGAAGGAATTGTTTAGTGAAGAAAAATAAGATCTTTCACATATAGATATGTATATATATGATGTTCAATGTCACACACATCTTGATTACTGATGCCCTAGATGATACTTTGTGGTTTTATAAAACAGTGGTTTTGGAACTAACTTGATTCCCTAGATTATACATGCTTCTTTTAATGAAATAGTTGTTTATGGAATATGATGCCCTAGAGGTTTAAACTAGATTTTCATGAAACAATGTTTTTAACTATCCGATGCCCTAGATGTTAAGTGTATGCTTTAACAAAATAGTGGCTATTGATTTTATGCCCTAGATTGTATTTACTTGCTTTATTGAAACAATGGTTTTAAATAAGGTTATGCTTAATTTAATTTCTCTTTCTTGGAACAATGGTTCAGAATGTATTGAGTAGATATGGTATAGTTATCTTGAAATTATTGATTATTGTTATGCAATGTAACCATTTTTATAATAACAAATTGACAAAATTTTGTGTTTGAGTGGGTGCAAGAAAGATTCGTCCTCCAAGGAAGGAGGGAAAACATCACCAGGAGAGGATGTAAACATGATCAAGAATGACGGGCCATCCAAATTCTAAGTTGGTAAGTCTTACACACTAGGTTTGGTCCATGACCTTATCAGGAGTATAGGAGGTAACCTTAGAGGAATTCCTTCAAATTGTCGCTCTACCTTAGACCTTTTCGATGGGACCTTGTACCTAGGTATTGAAGGTGGTCACCCTTGCACTCTTCTTGTTGGATAATCATAATCTCTTATGTGTTGTTTAAATGTGCCTTATTAAATCTCACTTGAAATTTTATATATATATATATATA
>MU223533.1:384582-397343 GCA_018584345.1 Thuja plicata | reverse complement strand
ATATATAATATTTCAAGTGAGATTTAATTAAGTATTTGCTTACTCTCGCATTCGTATTTAAATATTTAACCTATTTAATAATTATGATTTCTTTATTTAACATATTAATTATAAACACTATTCCTTCTTTTAATTAAAATAAATTCTTGATAGATCATTAACTTTGAATTTATTAATTAATTTTTGGAGTCTTCCTTAATATTTTATTTCAATTTAATTCTTCCAAAGATATCAAATTGGTCACAAAATTAATACCATGTATAAGAAGGGGTCGAAATTAAACAAAAAGAAATGAAATATTAAACTACCAAATAATAAATTAAAAAAATCAACTTATGCCTTTGACGTGAAGGACAGAGTTGCTCCACACAAAAAGCATATGTCATGTGTTTTCCATGAGGAAAGAGTTCTTGTTGAATGAAATTAAAAATTTGACTTGAATAAGAGAAAATCACATACCATTTGGGGTTATATATTTTCATTTTGGGAGGACCTTAGGCATTCACGAAAAGAGCTCTCTCATTGATGACAACAAAGAAAAGAAGGAGAACTTATCATTTTTTGCATCCTTAGACATTCACGGCGGGAGGATCAGCGCAACTAAGTGAGTATAGTCATGATATACCATAGGTGAAGTGAAGATACAATTGGTAAGAAGGTAATACTGAAAATTGGCTAAGTGTAGACGATTGGTAGACAGTGAGAAGATCAATTTGGTAGTGATCATGGTAGAAGTGGAATTATGAGGAGTGGTCACAGATACAAATTCAACCCATTTATATTGCAATGTGGTTCCAACCACAACTCATTTGGATGAGCGGTGAAAGAGCTTTTAGTATCACAGACATCAAGACAGGAAGAACACTTATGTTCTTGAGTACCGGTCAGTAGATCACAGATTGGTTATTGGTAAAGTATGTGCGATCATTTCTAATGATATGATGATGTGGATTAAAGGTTATACATTCAGTATTTTATATTTATGAGATCGATGCAAAAATTTAAGTCAAATTTGAGGTGTTGCATTGGAGAAGTCAAAACGTTTTTGACTACTTTGGAGATATAACTTGCATATCTTATCTTGACCTAATGCGATCATGATAAATTGTTTTATTCATCGAGATTATCAATTGGAAACATGGTGCTTTTGCGGGAAAGTAATTTGAAGATCACTTTTTATGTCGGCGGAAGTTGTTTATACACAAGAACTACTCATATTGAAAAGTTATTGTTGAGAAAAGTTGTAAGAGTTGTTTTGGGTGATTACGGTTTTGTGATTTCAATTTGAGGCTGAGATATGAAATTTGAGAGATAGAGAGAAGAGAGAAGTTATAGACTAGAGAGAACTTATTAGATCTAACAAGAAATCAGTGATATATCTAGATCACTAATCTTGTTGTTCGCTAATAGTTGTAGCAAGCAAAACTCCTTAACCAGGTGAACTCTAACAAGTTCTTTTTGTAAATCCTTTAAAAGAGTAACTTCTTTATTGAGGTTTGAAATCCTCTAGCAAGTTAGATCATAGCTGATATAATTTTACTCCTAACAGTTTACTAGTCAATAAGGTGAACCCTCAGAAAGGGTATTTGTAGCTCCTAACAGGGCAAACTCATTCACTGTAGTATTGGGCTTGTGGGTGTCATCCCCACCATGGTTTTTTTCCCTCTTACAAGGGTTTCCACGTGAAAATATCTTTGTCATGATGAATGTGTGGATTATTGATATTACTTTCTTTTATGTATTTGGGTCAGTTATATGCTTTATAGTTTGGAAATTACTTCAATAGTTATTTAGATAAGTGGTTGAATTAGTTTACTATTTGTTTGGACTGATTCACCCCCCTCTTAGTACATATTGTTTCCAATAGAAGAAAATAGATGGCCAATGAACTACACTTTGATTGGAGCATATGATACAATACAAAAAAGGTAGGGCAGAAGGAGGATCAAATCAAGGCGATATAGTTCATGTGTAGCACTCATAGTTGACCTAAAATCAATAGTGGTTTGAGCATGTATCAAAAGCTTTGAGGCTAGATTAGTTCATTTACGTGCAATTTTGAATAAAGTTAGCTCCTAGTGATAATTATTTAGCAAGGTTAAACATCTATTTAAGTACAAAATCTTGTTACAACTCTATTGGATCATATTTGAACGGATCAAATGAAGAGAAAAAGGTGTATCCCACCTAGGACCCGTTGATTGAGTTTATCCCCAAGAAAAATATCAAGAAATAATTGTTTCACAAATTTAGCAAAGACAAAAGGAAACACTAAGGAAAAAGAACTAGTTAGGCACCACAAGAAAGGGTTAAAGTGACATCATAGATAGATGCATCAAATCAAGAAGCCAAGCTATCTTTAGTAGGGTAGTAAGAAAAGGTAGCTAGAGTGAAATAAGTAGATGATTGAGGGGACTCAATTAGATCATAAGCTGTAGATAAGCACATGGATGGGTTACATAGTTTATGTGAAAAAGTACTAGGGCTAGTCACTCAGTTAATTATATAGGGGAAAGGCTTGAAGGGTGATATCTTTCATCTAATGTTTTTAATTATATTATAATTTAGCACCAATGCATTTTTGTGTGAATTATTCATTTTGGGATAGACTAGGTGTGTGTGATATAATGCTTATTCTCGGTGCTTGTATCATAATACATGTAGGCTAATACACTTGCTAAAATAAGAACTATAGTTTCCCACCCAACAAATGGTCCCACCCGCTCTCCTTTGATGCATATATCCACATGAACACCCACCCCTATTATACAAGGCACCTACTACCCTACTATTCTAAGGGTAGAAGGATTCATGAATGAATGGAATGGCTTCATCTACATGAATACTAAGTTCCTTCAAACCATCACCAACACTATCTCTAGGTGAGCCCTATGGATTCTAAGGGCCCTACTATTATATAACACCCTATATTAGGGTTTCTTCAATAATTTTTAAGTGAAAATGAAAGAAAGGGAAAGATTTCATTGACCCTTATTATTATATTATTTGAGAAAATAGAATTGTTACCCTACCTTACTCTAGCCTTACCATTATAATTGTGTATTCAATGTTCTAGAGAATAATGTGGTAAGTTTGAGTTGGTGGTGTTGAAGTGAATGGTGGTAGGCATTTTTGAAGGCTAGGCTCCATGTAAGGTTGGTTGGACGCTAGTGGGTTCAGGTGTAGTTTGGTGGGGCTGAGATTTCTAGAAGAAAGGGAATGGTTGGGATTTTTCTAAAGAAATATTTATTCATTGGTCACTCTTTCTTGTGAGGTTACTTAGTTCATATGTAGCTCTCTATATTAGTGGCAGCGAAGAAGGGAGAGTGGGATTTTGATTTCTCATCTGCTCTTTGTGGGTTAGGCCTTTGACAATACCATCTCTCTACATTGGGATCTCAACTATACCATCTATAGAATAGATTCTCTATGCCCCTACTATAAAAATATTAGAGCTATACATCAAATAAGAATGGAAATATAAGGATGTCAGGTTCAACAAAATGCAATAAAATAAAACAGAATGTGACGGGAGTTCACTAGGATGGATGGTCAAAATAGGAATCTCTCATCCCAATTTCTCTCACACATTGGAAGGAAATCTGATCCACTAGGCTCAAGGAGGCTCAAGCTCTAAGAGGATTCAAGGATTTCTTCACCATGGAGTTGAAAATGACTATGTAAAGTAGAAATGAAAGAATGTAGGAAAAGAATGGAAAAGAAGGGTATGTAAACATATCACGGATTGATAACCTAATTTTGATACCAAATCTATAAATCCAAAACAATGACTAACTTGTGATCCAAATGTCAGTCCAGAATGACATAAATAAGGCGACCTAGAGGGTATAGGGTGACCAAAATCTCTTAAGGCCTTGGGAGGTGCTTGAGACCTAGAAAGTTTTGATGAAACTTCTACCACCTATACCTCTTTATCAGATCTTCCTATATATTTTTTTGTAACAATACCACCTACCACATGCACATAGAAAATGGGAAGAATATTGGGGAAAATGTGTTTTCCTTGGTCAAATCCCAATTTAGGAGTTAAATTTAAAATTGTACAAAAAGGAAAGTATGTTGTTAGTAGTAGAGGCTTGATAAAATATTATACCTTCATAAGTGTTGAATTGTTTATTACGATGCTTTCAAGTGTTGTAAATATTGTCTTGACCTTGGATCTAGGATAAGAAGATCATAGACGCCTTCACTAATGCTTGGATCTAAATGTTAATCCTTGTCTTCCATGCTTGATGCTTGAATATCAAAGTGTATATTGCCTTGAAATCTTGAATTAGTTCCTTTCCCATAAATTTCTTACCAATTTAATGCTTGGATATGATTTCTTACCCAAAATTAGGGAGGTAGCCTTGTTTTTATACCTCACCTAGCCATTTTAGGGCTCAAAGCTCGAAGGAGGCCAACAAGGTTTTGAATATCCTACTAAAAACCTAAGAGCTTTCTCCAATTTAAATATGGGACAAATTTATGTGGAATGGGTTGCCTCTTGAGGCATATGACGATCTATCTCCCCCCATGACTTATGGGGCACCCATATCCAACCAATTGGGGCTCAAAATTAAATTAGGAGTCAATAAGGGTATGATGGTACCCAAAATGTGTATAGAATGGAGGTTTGAATTTAAAATAAAGACAAAAGGCCATTTGTAATAAAATAAGGGCTATGTATACAAGAGGTGATAAATGAATAAAAATGATTAAAAAGGACACACCTAAAATTAAGGGCCCACATGTAAAATAAATTAATAGGGGACAAATATTTAAATATTTATTAATTAAATACATAGCAAGAAGGCTAATGATGCATGTAAGCTGCCTTGGATACTAAAATGGGGCCTATCTAAGGACAAAAATTGTACATGCTTACAATTTAGGATGCTACAAGTTTATACAGAGAAAATGATGTAGAACATGAAACTGAATTCAATTTTGACTACTTTTCATTTGTCATTATTAGGCATCCATGTTATGATTAATAAAAATGTAAAAATGATCATAAAATTTAACATCCATGTTATGTTTCTCATGAAGGCAACCAAATTTAACACTTACAATTTATATGGAATACCAATTTTTTTGTTTATAAATTTTCTATTAAAGTGCAATATTATTAATCCATAACATGCTATTGTTCATAAAGGTTAACCTTTCTAAACTGAATATATATTCAAATTTTAAGTTTCAAAGAAGGAAGACAACCACACAACAAATAAATTAGATCAAATGTCAACCTTTATATATCAAACTGTAGAATAATAAAGTGTATATGTACACATATAAAAATGGCATATATGCCAAATCAAAAGTTTTACAAAAATGTATCATATGCCATCTCTAGATCTATAAAAAAAATAAAATGTTGAATTCCTATATGCATTAGTCCTTAAACATAACTACAACTTGACACCACATGTCTCTACCAAATCCTATAGTTGTGGTGGATTGTAAAAAATGAGCCTCTTTGAAGTACAATGAGGCTATGAAGTTAGTTATACAACAACATCCAAACAAAAAATTAGATTACTTATGTCAATAATAGTTTAAAAATATCAAATTAATATAAAAAAAGCTACATTGAATTATAATTTTTCTAAAATTGAATTGTTTATTAGCTCATGCCTTTACTTTTCAGCTAAAAGATTTTCTAAAAATGATGTCCCTTTTGATGATCATGAGTCTTATAATATCAATAAGGTAGAGGATCCATGATATGACCAAATCATGAAAATAACTATGCTAGGTAAAATACAATTGATACAACACACACACACACACACACACACACACACACACACACACACACACACACACACACACACACACACACACCTGTGTGTGTGTGTGTGTCTGTGTATATATATATATATGTGTGTGTGTGTGTGTGTGTGTACACACAACACATCATCATCCTAAATTGTAACTTACCTATAATTAGATGCTCAATTAGGGCCCATTTTATTGTTCTTGATATTTCTTGTTGGTTATGCTTGATCCAACCTTGTACCACCTACATTTCTAGTTTTCTTTCCACCTTCCCGACTCCCATATTCAATTTCATCAGTTTTAGGTGGGAAGAGGTCACCCAAGCTGAAGATCGACCTCTTCCCTAATTTTTCCTCAAAATTTGAATCAGGGGTTCATCTCATAGGTTTAGCGGATTTCTAACTTCCCTTTGGCCTCTTTTGAATTTTGAGTTCTAAAATGTTGTGAGAGGTATAAAAGAAACCTATCTCTCATTTTGATATACCATGATCAATATTTCAAGTGTACTCCTACAATTTTGCATCCAAACATTCAAGATGAAGACTTTAAACATTTCTCAAGCATTCTAGGGAATTTTCAAGGAGATCTTCTCCATTGTAACAAGATTATCTCCCATGAAGACCAAGTATAGGAGATATCAATCAATAAAGAAGATCCTTTGTCCATCTACATTCATTCATCCATCCATTCTTCAAGGAAAGAGCCAATCAAACATAACAACATTGCAGATATTTGAGGAGTATTCACAGATCAATGTATTTGTGAAAGACTTCCTTGATTCTTTTCTACATTCAAAGTCAACAAACAACTACATTCAAACAACCTACAAACATCTTCATAGACATCAAGATCTCAATATCAGTTTATGGACGTATATTCATTTAAAAAATAGATCTAATTAAGCAGAGAGGAATTTTTTTTTCTATTAAAGATATATGATTGTATCGATATCATAAAAACTATTACATCCAGGTGTCTAGCTTGTGATAATTACCAAAATGAGAGCCAAAAAAATATACAGGTTAATATATACCTCCATCTACACCTGACTGCTATATCTGAAATAGAAAAAGACCCTAGGCTATCACAATTTACGGAAGTGAATTATACAAAAGAGGTAGCCAACATTATAGCAAAGTATTATCTAGTTGATACATTCAATCAAAATATTCATCTCTGTAGGGTACCCAAGTTACCCAGCCATGTGTTCCTTCCATCCACTTCAACACCTCATCCTTCCTAATATGCTATTTGTATGGGTGTGCCAGGGGCACTGCAACTGGAATACTGGGGCCTGGAACTGTAGAAATGGGGACAACATTAATGACTAGTCTGTCATCCTTGTTTAGCCCTTGCACTTTTTCCATGAAGTTGTGTAGGGAAGCTCTGGATGGTGCCAGCTCCCCAGATTCTTTATTCTAGGTGTATCCATGTGACACCTCCCAAGCACCAAGCCTGATCATCCCATTCTTGAACATGTCTTCTAGCTTCTTTCTCTTGATTTTGATCACAAATGTTACTTGCACAACAATATCATGAAATATGAGTCTCTTGAGAGACTCAATAAGGCTTCTGTTATGACCACCAAAAATAACATCATTCCTCTTTTTCCAGTTGTTCCACATAATTAAGCCAGAGATAAGTGAAAAAAACCTATTAAAAGGATGCTTCAAACAATTAATATGACATGATATAATATCCAAAATAGAGACAACATAAGCCTGAGGAAAACCAAAGAGTTTCCAGATATCAATAGCAAACAAGTAACTAAAGAACACATGACTGATAGATTCAGGGAGAGGGAAAAAGGCACACAAACTAGGATCTCCATTAGGTAGACAAAAAAGCAACCTATGTAAGATAAGATGCCACAAAAAACACTTAATTTTGGGTTCAACCAGGGAGGACCGAAGGTTAAGAAAGATCTTGCTACACTTGTCTGATTCAAGGTTAAGGTTCCAGAAATTACTTAGGTGGGGGAAGATGGGGAATTATTTGGTAAGGAGGCCATAGAGAAGCTTGGAGTTGGATTTGGTAATCAAGGTTCCATCTACCCATATGAACTGGATATGGCAGTCACTGTCCACATACAACTGTTTGTGAAGGAAGAGGTTGTCACAAGACTCCTTAACCACTGAGTAGGTCCTAAACTGAGAATGAGGGAGATCAAATCTATTCTTCAAATCATCCCATTCCCCTAGTTGATCATCATGTATGATATCTACTAAGTAAGATATTCCCTTCCCGCCCCACTTCCTAGCTGAGCAACCTTGTAGAAGTGCCAATGGTTTACCTCTGCTTTTGAGGTTCCACCAGATGGATCGGTAACCACAGATTTTACCATGGCTGTGAAAAATATTATTGTCATTAATGAGATGTCTAACCAACTTCCATGATTTCTAGATAGATTTGAACACAATAGATCCTTGTACCTTTATCTCTACCTCACTTGCTATAATGGCATTCATGGATAGGTGCCTCAATAATTTCCCTTTCTTGGGGTGCCCCCTAAATATGTTATTTCTGTTCACGGATTTCCAAGGTTCCTCCCCTACCAAGGCTCTTGTGATCCACTTAGTAGACAAGGATATTCCTTGTATTCTAAGATCCCTGAGGCCTAGTCCCCCCTATTTCTTGCTTTTAGTGCACCATTCCCACTTGGCTGCATGAATTGCTTTGTTACCTCTTCCATCTGACCATAAGTAGTCCCTAATAGTCTTATGGATGTGGTTCAACTGGTATTGATTGAATAAAAAGGCATATGAGAAATATAAGGTGTAGGATGAAATCACTTTTTGGCAGACTTGAACTCTGCCTGCCATAGAGAGATATTGATTAACCCATTTGTTGATTTTCTTATCCACTTTCTCCTTGACCACCCCCCACATGTCTTTAAGGTTAGGATTTAGGGAGAAGGGGATGCCAAGGTATTTGACCTGGTAGTCTGGGCCATCCCACCTATAGTTCCATCTAGAGAGCCAATCAGGAGGTGCTTCTGTCCACCCCAGGAATAGGGATTTCTCCATAGAGATCTTACTTTGAGAGTCAGTATAGAATAGTTTCATCTTCTCCATGAAGTAGGTAAGGTACTCTAATTCTAATTTTAGAAGCAAGGCTGTATCATCAACAAATTGAATGTTTGTGATCTCCTTCTCCTCAAGCAGTAGAACACCTCTGACCCTTGGAATTATAGTGTGGTCAACAATGAGATGTCTAACTACTTGTGCTGCTATTAAAAATAATGCAGGGGCCAGAGGGCACCCCTGCCTTATTGACCTTGTTAGGTAAAAGCAATCTGAGCTAATACCATTTACATCTACTCTTTTATGGGCCCCTTTCATTAAGGTTTGGACCATATTAATGAAGTTGTTGGGGATTCCCAGTGCTGCCATAATCATGTATAAGAAGTCCCATTCTATCTTGTCATCTAGGCTTTTTCATAGTCTAGTAGGAGCATACATACTTGTTGCTTAGACTGCTTAGCCCACTCCATAGCTTCCTAGGAAGTGACTACATTTTCCATGTACCTACCCTTCACAAAACCTATTTGGCTGCAATCAATAATGTTGGGGAGTACCTTCTTGAGTCTGGTAGCCATGACTTTGGCTAAGATATTATAGGAGGAGTTAAGAAGGGTGATAGGTCTCCAATTCTTTATTAGAGATTTATTACCTTCTTTGGGGATAATTTTGATAACACATTGTTGACATCTTTTCCCAAAGTGCCAACCTCAAAAGCTTCATTGTACAACTCCCAAAGATCTTGACTAATCCAACCTATATTTTCCTTGTAGAATTCTATGGGCATCTCATCTGGGCTAGAGGCCTTTCCCATAGGCATCTGAGTAATGGCCTCATTGATTTCTGCTACCTCAATAGGCTGATTGAGAAGGGATGAGTCCTCCTCCTTCATTTTTTTGGGATCACCTGCCTAATTTTACCCATAGCTTCTATCATCTCAACTCCATTTTCGTGGGAGGTAAATAGTTTATGGTAGTAGTTTTTGAAGGTAAGGAGGATCTGAGATTGACCATCAATTTTGCACCCCTCATCCCATATTTCCTCAATATTGCCTCTTGTTTCTTTCTCTTTGAGGAGATTGAAGAAAAACTTAGAGCCTTTGTCACCATGTTCTACCCAGTTGCTTCTGGATCTAATCTTAATTCCTTTGAGCTTTTCATTCTGGATTTTCCTGATCTCATCTTTTGTTTTAGCCATATTTAAAGTGGCCACCTTCAAGGAGGGGTCATTTTGAAGTTCTAATTATACCCTTGATAGTTGTTCCTGTAGTGATCCTTCTGTCCATCTCCCATCCCTAGCTTTCATACCCCATGAAGTTTGGAATATAACTCTCCAACTGGCTATGTTTTGGGCCCATTTGTCCCTAACACTAGGATGTCCAACCACAGTATCATTAAACCATCTGATCATCAAGAATCCATTATTGATGCTTGGTTCCTCCAGCAAGGAGGTATTAAGATAGAATGATCCAAGCCCCAGGCATATCTTAGGGGTATGATAGGTTGAGAGGAGTCTGGAAGTGATGGGATGGTGATCAGATAGGGTATATGGGGTGACTTGGACTGCCCTGCCTGCCTCATCCTTTTGGCATTTAAAAGCTACATGGTTGAAGTAGAATCAGTCCTACTGAGAGTAAAGCCTCTTATTTCCCTACTGATAATTACACTAGGTGTACCATATATTCTTATGGTCATTCTTATTACCTCTTAGGGGGTCAGTAAGTTTATGTTTGCTAAGGAATTTATTCTAGAAATAATGTTCACTTCCTTTACATTCCAGCTTGTTACCCCCTAGCTTATCTTGAGGGTGGTCAACCATGTTTAAGTCTCTTCCCACTATCCAGGGGATCTCTTCAAGAGAACCTAACCATTTTTAAAGTTCAGTCCTTTCCCTATAGTCATTAGGAGCATAGATTAAGCATAATCCAAATTTAGTTTGGTGATCTTCAAGTACAATCCAGACTGCCTTGTTGCAAGGTGAGGTACCCCAATGTAGGACCTTATTGGCCCATAGGGGGCTGAGAAGGTTGGAAATACCACATTTCCTCTAGTTGTGGGAGGAGGGGAAAGAGGAGGATTCTCTCCAAATGCATTTGAGAGCTATATCAAGAAAGAATTTGTTGGCTTTGACTTTATGGAGCATCAAGCAATCTATCCCTTTATAGGCTCTCCTAAATCTCTGTACAATGTATTTTCTGTTAGAGGACTATAGTCCTCTGACATTCCAAGATGCAATTTTGAAGTCCATACACTAGGTGGAGGATTTAGATCCATTCCTAAATCTTGAGAAGCATTTAGAGATGACATTAGTGTGTGGATCTCTAGGTTCTTTCTTGTTACTAGAACCTGCTGGTCTCCCTCTTTTCTTCTTGCCCTTTATAGGGCTTGCATCTTCCCCTTCCACCAAGGGGGTCTCTCCTTTAGTTAGAGGGTTGGTGACTCTCGGGATTCTCTTGGTTTTGTTATATTTAAGGACTTCTTCCCAAGGGCTATTAATAAAAGGAACAATGGCCCAGTTTTGGTTGATGCCCTTTTCACTAAAGACATCTTTGAGGGAGGACCCATGGATATGCATAAGTGGATTGGCTTCACCTCTCTTGTTGACACCATCCAGCCTAGCTAGGGTAACAAGAGGGTATGACAGGATAGCTCAGACGGTTGACAAGGGTGGGGAGGGTCAGGAGGGATGGAAGGAATAACTAAAAGGTCAAAGTCACGAAGAGAGCTACTGACAGATGAGGCCAGGATAGAGGCACCATTCTTATCATCAGAAGTGTCCATATCATCACCACCTCTAACCATGGCCCCATCTTTATCACCATTTGAGGGCATCTTCTCAAAACTCTCCAAGTTATCCAAACTACAGTGGGTGGGGTCACTGAGAAGGGAAGGCTGATCAAATTTTTTTTTCATTAACATTGCCTCTCCTCCTCTTGGAGGGGCCATCAAATTTTCTGCTTTTGTCCAATGCCAATTGTTGTGCATTATTGGACTGTCTTCTATGTTTGTATTTAGGGGTAGGAGGGATCTTATCCCCACTTCTTGTGCCTTCCTACTTATCCTGAGTGTTCAAACTTGCTAATTCCAGACCAAGAGACATAGATAAGTCATCAAGGGAGGAGATAATGGGTTGGGAAGGGTGCTGGAGTAGGGGATGGTTGTTGGGGTAGGGAGAGACTGCGGGGTATCGATCTTAGGAGCAGATGGGGGAGGGGATTTAAGACCAGGAATGTTCTGTTTAGGCAGGGCTGAGGCTTCTTTGGTTGGGGATCAAAGCTTAGGTCTGGGGCCTAACAAAGGGCAGTTACTTCTTTTATGACCATCTTTCTTACACAAGAAACAAGAATTGAGACCACCCAAATATTCCACAGGACAAGACATGTGTTCTCCGTCCATATCAAAAACTAGGGTTT
Source organism: Thuja plicata (assembly GCA_018584345.1). NCBI lineage: Eukaryota > Viridiplantae > Streptophyta > Pinopsida > Cupressales > Cupressaceae > Thuja > Thuja plicata. The sequence goes on along the minus strand of MU223533.1, from coordinate 385,127 downwards.
CTGAGATATCAGTGCTTAGTTTGAGAGAAAGTAAAATCCTCGCATCCATATGGGGGAGGAGCACATTGGAATGGTTAATGCGGATAACATGACCTAGGGAATCAAGGGCTTCTGGGTAAAAGCACAAAGTTGTGTCACGTTTCAGGACAACTTATCAGCATAGCTGAATTTGAGTATTTATAACTAAAATTATTTTTGGCAAACATATGGTCTAGCTAGATTCATTCTAGCTAGGTTAGATAAGTTCTTCACCTTTTCCAATTGGAAATATCTATTAAATGCATGTTTTATAACAATTACCAAAGAAATAAAATTATTTCAGAAAAATGATGTTTCAATAACTCTTACTATTTTTAATGATATTTTTTTACAAATATAAAAATACCCTTTTTTAGAGCACAGAGTCAAGATCATCATGATATAATTTCTATAGTATTTTAAGTAGATCTAATATATTATAATTTCAAAATACTGCAAGTAGGTATTTTAACATTCAAGAACAAGATGCTTCAAAAATAGAAAAAAATAGTAAAGCTTATCAAAAA